>PVKZ01001893.1:73311-299704 GCA_004027375.1 Macroglossus sobrinus | reverse complement strand
TATCATTTTCCATCACCTACTATAACTCTAAACTTTGGGAAAGGCTTTTCTGCCTTTTTTGTTTTTCATAATTTAATTTATAGAAAACTTAGGGGAATCTTGAGCCTGTGGTGGGTATTTTTAAGTTATAGCTACAAATATTCACTTTATTTCAACCCATAGATGTAGAAACTTATATTGTTGTTATTGGCTATACTATGTGCTTCTTTTTCATGCTTCCCTACAATGACAATATGTTAGAATTGTCATAGAACAAAGACAAAATTATAGAGCAAAGACAAAAATAATAATAAACAATGATAATAATAATAATAATAATTAAAAGAGGGAACAAAGACAAGTTTGCCTGGATTAAGACAGTTATAATTAGGTGTATTAATTCATGCATGATATTAAGTAGTTTCCTAATTAAGTTCTAGAATGCTCACTTCTTTATTAAAGAAAATTATCTAAATCTTAATGACAAGAACATTAGTCAGAAGCAAATGTGAAATCGTTTCTATTGGCAGGAATTCAGGAAATGGATGCCAATGTTTCTTAACCTTGATTGTAATGAAAAAGATAAATAATCACTTACATAAAATTTTAACAGAAGGAGTAGCATATTGTATGAGTCCAGCCCTTATGGCATAAGCTACAATTAATTGCCAAAATTATAAACTTTGAAAATCCAGTCTGTAGATAACAAGATATTATTGGTGAGCTCACTATAATATGTCTATGGCAGACTCCTTGATATAAAATGTCATTCTATACCCACAAAGAGAAAAGATGCTCCTGACAGCAAACAAAAGATTAAATGCTGACTGGGAGTGTTACTTAAAAATTAAGAATTTTAGAATTAAAAAAAATTATATTTAGTCATATCCATATTATGTCTGGAAAGGGAAAAAAAGAAGAAAAAAGCAAAAAAATATATAGTTTAACATTCTATGGAGAACTACTTTTAACATTCTGGTACAATTCTAGGTTTTTATTTCATCATACTTTATCTAAAATTTTAAGTCATTCATTGTTTAAAAAATAAATATTTTTGGAGCAGTTATGGTGAAATGTGTTTCTGTATCATAACTAACTTTTTCTCCCAAGGATTAGATACATATGGAATTTCCTTTTTTATAAATTACCTTCCAAAACACAATTTGAATATAAAGATTTTTTCTAGATCTATTCTTTTTTATTAGATTAGTGTTTATGTAATGGAGTTAGTGCAAAACTCTAAGGTGCTGCAAAATTGCTTTCCCAAGTAGTTATACTAATTTACCTTCCTACAGTGATGAAAGATTTATCATATCAACATTACATATTTTAATTTTTATCTTTGATAATTTATAAGCAAGAAAGCATATATGGTTGTTTTAATTTAGGTAAAGGTTTTTACATTCCTTTTTTCTCTTTTTAATTACCAATGGTTAAAACTGATAATTTCCTTGATTGTTTTTAAATTGAGACTAGTTTCCTCTGGGGTTTTAAAATTACTAAAATTTTCCTACATTTCAAAAGTTTGATTTTTATTATTTACTTATTTATCTAGAATTAATTTTTGATATAATATAATGCTTTATTTTTAAAGCAACTTATTAGATAACTGTCTACCCTATATATATGAAATATTTTATCATATACCATGTTGAATTATATAATCTGCTTTGTTTCAAATTGATTGATTTAGTTCCTCTTATTTTATGGCAACATCATCAAAAATGTCTGTTTAGCATCTTCAATCTTTGTTTATGCATACTGCTAGAACATTCCCTTCCTTCTCTCTGACAGTGTCCTATCTACTAACCAGAATTTCTGCCTGCTAGCAATTTCAGGATTTTCTATGTTACTGGAAACCTGTCTTTCTTCCAGGATCTGGCTCAATTTGCCCGCTGAGCTACAATATTAATTTCTATGAAGACAAAATGTAATGAGTAAGTATTTTATCCACTGCAACTACTGAGAAAATGAAATTAAAATAGGTGTTTTAATCTTTCTTACATGAAAGATTGGGAAAAAACAAAGATGGATTTTCAGAAAAACCTCCATTAATTGTCTGAGATAGTTCAATAATATTAACAGAATATGATTATAAAAAATCACATATTGATTGCCAAAAAGGATTTTTTTTTCTGTAAATAGGACGTAGAATATGATATAAGCTTATCAATTGAGATAAAACCCAAGAATAAATAAGGCTAATTGCCACAGCTGGCTTCATTTTCAACTGACAATGCAGTAATCAACAAGAAACAGACAAGAGAAATCTGTGACACTAGAATACTAAACTATTTCAATAAATTATAAAAACAACATTTGACTGACAGTTATTATTAAATTTAATGTAACAGTACCTTTTATCCCAAAGGAAATCAACCATATTGGGATGGCAATTTTGGGGTGTTTATTTCTGTGCTTAAACTTTGGGATAATTGGCTTTTGAAAAGTATGCTTCCTATAAGTGAAAACTAGATGGAGGTCAGTACAATTCTAATCAATATAAACAGAGAGAGAGAAAGAAGCAGGGGGAGAGAAAAAGAGAGAGGAGATAGAAGAAGGAGGAGGAGAAAGGGTAGAAATGGAAAGGGAGAAATGCAGAAGAAGAAAGGACATTTAGAAGAATACTTTTTGACTTTGCTGAATTTATCTTTTCTTCCAAAGCCCTCAATGACTTCTATTTGCTCCACATTGGTCAATATTTTCCCCAATTTTAAAGGTGCTATGACCAACTTTCTTGAAACTACAATTCAATTATGACTTCTCATGAGTCCTTATTTTAGCCTTGTTCACATATAAATGATAAACTTGGGCCTTTCTTTCACATTTCTTAACTATCAGATCCATTAAATACTTATTTTATTTCATTTGCATATTTTATCTTTATTTCCCTACATTGCAGTTCTGTTTCAAATTCAGAGTCTGGTGACAAAAAGTAATAACTGATGATTTTTCTGAGAGATAAAAATTTATTTATTTCCTCATCATAGTCTTGAAGCATTAGACATCTTTAGTCCTAGAGGAGACCAGATTTATTAGAATGTTTTTTTTTCCTTGAAAATCTAAAAGTGAAGGCTATTCTGAAAGTAATAGAGTGCTATTTGGATCACTCTATGTCAGTGCATGAAACATATAGTTCTTTAATGAGCGGGGGAGGGAGAGAGAGGGAGAGGGATAGAAATGGGGCAAAATGGCACAGGCTTCAGTTATACACTATTTATGTGTGTTTTAGAAAACTGTCATATAAATACCTAATACACAACATTTTTTAAAACCCCACAAAACACCATTGAAGTTGTAACAATGAGAGATACCCTCGTCTAAGAAGCTCCAGTGTATCTGAGAACATACCTACGGGCATTTAAGCATATACAGTTCTACTGCCAAGTTTCACTTCTGGGCCTTGAGTTAAAATGCCTATAACTGAGTTTTGGCTATTTACAAATCCATTGCTGGACAATTTTTAGCAAAGAAGAGATATATAGATTATTCTGAGAGGCAGAGAAGACTGAAAAACATTAGTAAAACACCAGCTGGCAGACAAGATAGAGGGGCAAAAAAAAAAAAAAAAGACAGGTGATAGAGACAGATGGAGAAACCAAGATGAAAAAATGGTATTAATACAAGTGTGTCAAGGGTACAAATCCTGTAATTTATGAGCATGTCCTGCAAGTTAGGTATGGAAGGTATTAAAATTATTACAATGCAATGAAGATTATATTGCTGAGTAACTGACAGTGAAAAGAGAAGCAGGCAGATATTAGCAAATATATGAAATGTAGATAAAAACAGAATGGAGAGAAACTAGATAAAAAAAGGAAATAGAATGATGCATAAGCTTTATGTTTCCTTAGGAGAAGAGCCATATCTAAAACAGGATAAATAAAACCTGATGCATGAAGATCATTCTCCATGTAATAGGATTTAAATAGATAGTCCTATCTCATTTAGAAGGCCTGAATATTTTCCATTACTTAGAAAAGAACTGAGATCAAATCAGTTTTAAACCTATGAAGGAACAGTTCTGTTCTGCTTAAATCTCACCTGAATTTTCAGACAGCATGCTTCTCTCATGTTGCTAATCAGTTTGAGAAGCCCTACATTTCAGGGCAGTATTAAACATATCTGTTCATGTCCACAGCAAACTGACCATTCAATGAATATTGACTGAGTTGTTACTCTGGGCCTGATGTGGGCTAGTTACTGAGAAATTAATTAGAAAAAAAGGGAAAAAATGTGTTCTCTATTCTTATGCAGCTATAGTATATGGGGAAGGAGAAATATATTAAATAAATAATTCCACAAACTAGTGTAGTTTATACAAATTGTGATAAAATTTATGAAGGAATAATACAAAGTACCATATGAGTATATAGCAAGGGAATGTGGGACAGTGTTGTTTGGAGACAGGAAGCAAGGCTGACCTGGAAAACAGTTTGATCCAAGGAAGTCTGAAGGAGAAGTTGGAATCTCCTACAAGTGGGGAAGATGGGGCAGGATGATGGCTAACAGGGTAGCAATCAAAGATCAGTGAAGGCCCAGAGGCAAAAGACCTGTATTGAAGGTTCAGAAAGAAATCAACAGGTTGGGATTCTGGTGGAGTGAATGGATGTAGGGTGTAAGAGGAGACTGGAGAAACAGGCAGGGGTAGATCAGAGAGGCTTTTGTACACAACTGTTGAACAATCAAGGTGACATGTGTACAAATTATAATGCATTTTAAAAGAATGTTCATAAAGGCAATAGCAGAATCCTAGGGAAGGACAGTGCAAGGAGAAATAATTCTTACTGATGAGTCATTAAAGGGTCCAGAGAATAAATCACATATGTGAAAGGCCTTGACAGAAGGATGTCGTTGTAACTGGAGAACTGAGATGAGACAAACAGTGAAAAAGAAAGGTCGTTACAAAAGCAAGGAAGAAGATATAAATTGGATTGTAAATAAAGAGCCTGTTTTAAAGGATATATTTGGAAACAAGGCTGAAATTGTAGACTGGAACCAGATTGTGGAATATTATGAGTGCTGGATAATGATGGTCACATTATAATGTTCTTATTTTATTTTTCTTTACTTTGTAAGCATAGAAGAAATATATCACACTATTTAGACATGTGTTTTGGGTTTTAGTCGCAGCTCTATCATTTACTAGCTATGTGGATTTGGGCAATTTGCTTAACATTTCTTTTTCTATTTTTCTCACTTGCAAATATAACGTCATTGGAATAATAAAAGAATTAAAGATTCAAGAAGATGAGGTATAAAATTACTTAGCTCAGAAATTGGCATACAAAAGCTAATGAATGATGCATATTATTAGTACTAAAATTAATAGAATAATTCATCTTGGCATATAGGATACATAGTAGAAATTAGGATATGAAGTGATGAGAATTTGAACGAAGAGTGGCAATTGGATTGGAAAGGAGGGCAATGATGTCATGTGGACAATAGGGAAGGCAACCAAAATGTGACCATGAACCATTTAACAGTATAGACAAGATTCTAGATGTCAGATACAACTGAGGATTAGACGGGTGTGGGATATGAACATGGTGTTTGGCATTCATTGAAATCAGAGCCTCAAGAGTGTGAATAGCATTTCCTGACTAGTGAAATGTGAAATGTCTAATAAGAAAAAAACATATATTACCTATGATTTAAATTTCACTCATTTATCACTTTACAAATTGTCCTCAAAAAAAGTTATCCTGATTGAAATTTACCTAATGATTTTTTGGGATCCTAGTACCTGTAATAGCTTGATACACATACATTATGTGCACACACACACACACACACACACACACACATAAACACACACATACACTGATTAATATGTACATATGTAGAATGTGTAATTGTGTACCTATCTTTTTAATTTTGCTGTGAAATATGAGGTTTGCAAAAGTGCATAAAATGTAAATGTACAGCTAATGTTATTTTAAAGAGAATGCTCATGTAATCATAACCAAGAAAAATAGCATTACTAATATCACCAAAGCCTCTTCTCATTCCCTTTCTTACCACAGTGTTTCCTTCCTCCATATCTTTAGTTTTACATTAATAACCTCCTTGTCTATTTGTTTATAATTTTACCACATAATTATTCATCCTGAAACCCATTCTTTTAGTTTTATCAAATTCTAAATTTTATGTAAATGATATCAAATATTAGGATTTTTTTTAACCTGGCTTCTTTTCTTCAAGTATCATTTTTAAGATTTATCTGTTGGCTTGCTTGTAATTGTTTCTCTTAATATACCACTATGTTTTATTAACTATATTATTCATGAGTGTTTACATTATTTCTATATGGGGGCTGTTATAAATAATATAGTTGAACTATTTCTGTATATGTTTGATGACACAAAAATTCACTTATTTTTGCAGGGTAAACATAATAGTGGAGTTGAAACAATACAGCATTAAGTGTTTATCTTCAAGTTTACTAGAGAGTGGCAAACTATTTTCCAAAATGAGTAAGACAGTTACATACCAATCAACTATAAGTCTATGGGTGAGCATTCCTGTTGTCATTGTTCTTACATTTGGCATCATTATTTGTTTTTATTTCTTTTAATAGGCCTATAGGGATATATCATTGTGACTTTGAATTTCATGAGAAATTTTTGTCTACAGTTATGGGCCATTTATAGTTCTTCTTTTCATAAGTGCCTGTTTAAGTCCGTTTCCGTTTTCTATTGGGTTCTCCATGTTCTCCCTAACTTTTACATATAACAATTTACATGCTATAATATGATTTTTTATTAGCAGCATATATTGCAAATATCTTCGGCCAGTCTTCACTTGTGTTTTAATAATTCTAATGGTGTCATTTGGAGAAAAAAAATTGTTAATTTTTAGTCAAATTTATTAAACTTTCCTTACATTCCCTGCTTAAAGAAAATATTTTCTGAAAAAATATGATATTTATATATTTTACTTTTAGATTTACTTAAACAACCATATCAGTCGTGATTAGTGAAAGAAATATCTTTTAGATATTCTTTATCAGAATTAGGAATTTTATTCTATTCTTAGTTGTTATAATGTTTTCTGTTTATTATGTATGTTCACATATTTTTTATTCTCTATTCTGTTAATGTGGTGAATTCTATATATTGTTTCCTTAACATTAAATAAACTCTTTGTACCTGTGATAACTCTAACTTGGTCATAATGCATTTTTTTCTTACATATTTGCTATATTTGTTCATTGATAGAATTTAGTTAGAATTTTTGCGTCTAGTTTTGGGTTACATTAGAAAGTAGTTTTTATGTTATATATAATTAAAATGTCATATTTTTCTTTTTGTATCTAGCTTAGTATTCCTTTTTTATTTTGGCTGTTGATAATCCTTTTTTTTTTTACTTTTATGTATTCATCTATCAAAACTTTCACAAACCTGACCTCATTCACCAACACAAAGCATACGCCCAAGACACATGCACAAGGCCTTAGAGAAGGCTGTCAAGTACTTTGAATAGCAGGGGGAATGAACAGAGCTGACTGGCTTTTAGTTTCATTTGCAGAAGTCTAGGGAGGGCTCTGGTTTTACACCTGGAAAGGTCCAGGGGTGAGAAAGGCAGTAAACAGAACCTTGGACTCAGACTGCTTCACTTCCAGTGTGTCCCTGTACATCGCCCTCGCAGGACCTGCGCCAGGCCAGTAATCAACAGCAGGAGCCAGGACGGGGAGCTCGTGCAGGGCTGCCAGAAGTGCTGCAAAAGGTCTCCTCTGGACAGCCTCCACGCCCTGCAGGGCACCAGGTAAGGCTGGGCCAGGTTCTGTAGACCCAAGCTGTCCATGTCTGGGGGCAGTCTTTCTCTTTGTCCGAATGTTCAGGGAGGGCAAGCTGACCGCCTGCACCAGGAGCTTCATCCTGACCACGCATAGCTTTGGCTCTGGCTTAGAGGACTATCTCAGAGGCCAGGCTTGTGGCAGGAGAACTTTCTCTCTATCCTCTGTGTCGTTGTGCAGGCCTCCTGACTGGTATCAACAGTGGGCTGATTTGGGTTTTCTCTAGTTTTATTTTAATAACATATTTAGATTTCTATGCCTTCACCCTGCTTGGCATCATAAAACTTCTTGAAACAATGAACTAGTACTATTCATGCATTTTAGAAAATTCTGATGTTACCTCCTGTATTACTTCTGCCTCCTTAATATGATTCTTCACATTTGAAACTCTAATTAAACATTAGAATTTAATTAGTTATTAGAAATTCTCCTATATCCTCTTTATTTCTTTTCACCTATATACATTTTCAAAATTTCTGTCTACAAATGCTCTGTTCCAGCCAAACTTCCTACTCATTATTTCTCTTTCACCTTGTATAATCTGCTATTAAGTACATTCATTGAGCCCTTATTTTAGACTATTATCTTATTCACTGCATTAAATTCTGTGAAAATTTTTCTTCAATATTCTTAAGTCCCTTTTTATTGTTTCTGGTACTCTGCCCAATTGTTGAAGGTTAGCTTTTATCTCTTTTAATATATAAATGCATATTTTTATCTTCAGCCTGAGTCCAATAATTCCAATATTTGTAATTTCTATATATTTGTAATTTCTATGTATCTGTATTTGTAATTTCTGTGTGTATCTTTTTTTCCTCATATCTGAAGTTCTTGCTCAGGTAATCTTGTCAGCTCTTTTGTGTGGTTACAATTGATTGTGTGGGCAGTATATTATAAATGAAAAAGTATTTGCAGAAGTAATTTGAGAATTAAGACGATGTTATCTATGATAATATTTTATTCTACAAAAGGATTCTCATTTAATTCTGCCTGTCATTTGTGGCTTTTAGAATCTTTATTTAACTTAATCCAATCACATGGTTTAAGATATTCTGGGCTATTATTATTTAAAATGGGATTCCATTACGTACAAAGGCTGATGTTATTCCATTCAACCTTACTTATAGAGTGGAACCTTTTTAGTTTTCCAAGGTCTGCCTTACATAGATCAGGGTGATTATGAAGATCAGGCTGATTATTGATCTGAGAGTGAGATATACAAGATGGTTATGGATTATTATGCTGTTGTTGGGCAGCTATAGATATCTTTTATTCAAAAAATCATCCTGTGTTGTGAAAATCTTAAAAATATTTCATTACAAAGTAGATGATATTACACAAATGAAACAATATCCCTTCCACCTACTAATAAAATAATTCTTCTAGGCTACCAACAGCAAAGTATATTTAATATTCTGTTAATTCATGGAAGACATATTTTACCTAAATAACTACGCAAGCATACCTTCCTTTAACATGTCAGACTATTTATATTTGTTGTCGAAAGCAGATGAGCACTTTGAATTTCATGAGTATTCAGGCTTAGACAAAAGTGCAATGCTGTCTAACAAATATTTATCTTTTCCTCCATGCTACGTGCTAGAGATAAAATGCAGAGGTGGATGCAGTCTTCATTTTTGAGGGATGTCTTACTTTATTATTTAAAAATTCTAATAAGGATAGTAATAATTTTTAATCTTAGAATAAGGCTTTACTTTATTAAACAAATATAAATATTTTAGGGAACACAATTTCATTAATTTGTTAGTTTTTAGTTCCTAGTAGAAACATTAACAAAACAACAGCATTAACAAAAGCATATACACAGTAGAATTAATTTTTGATGCTAAATCATATCTCAGAGTAATATAACTGAGAGTATTCTGCCTAGGATTCAAGAGCCATAAGTTTTTGCCTCAGCTATGTTGATAAGTGGCTGTGTGATTGCAGAAAGTTATTGGATCTCATTCCACATTCATAAACAAAGGAGCAATATAATTACTGCCTAAAAATTTATTAGGAATTCAAAAGTTAATAATACACATTTTATAAATTATTTAAATATTTATCAACATCTATAACCCATCTAATTAAAGTGCATTTTCTATGGTATTTCCCCAAATGAATTATATTTCTTAAACAGTGGGGTTATGACATATTTTTTGTTGTTTTTCATTGCTATGAGATCCGGCAATATTCTGCTGATTACAGAATATCTGAATAGGACCGGTCTACATTTTCTTTCTGAATAATGAGTAAAACTTTGATATCTTCAAAGAAAGACCCAAAGAAGTTTGTTATAATTTTCTCTGAATTTAATGACTTCATCTTTAAAATCTGAAGAAAGCATTTTAAGTGTAATTGGGATATTTTTTCAGTACAAAACAGAAACACTGTAATCAAATTTTGGTTGGAAATTTAAAAAATATGAGTAGTTACAATTGTTAGTTGTAATAAAATTGTTGGTTTTCTTTTAATCATTCTTTAAAGATACTTTGATTAAAAAGATAATGAATTTCATAACTTATTAAAAGATAACCAGTATTCAGCAATTCAGCATCTACTGACACAGAGATGTGCTTTTATGTATGAATATATATGTATGTATGTGGGAGCATGTGGTATGTATGTGTGTGTATATATCTATATCTCAATATATATATAAAGAGCGTGGGTACCTATTTCTGGTTAATGGATAAAATCAAAATTGAACAAATGTATCAATATATGTAATAAATAAAAAAATATAGTACTTGGAAACAAAAGCTCTATGAAAGCACAGAACTGACATATTCAGAATATGCAGACACATTAAGTTTATTCTGATATTCTCTGTGGTATGTGGAAGATGAATGAAAATTTTAATGAAAAATAATAGTGTATTATTATTATTTGAAGAGATATTTGTTCAGTAAATATTTTTATTATTGCCTAAATTGTTCATATTAAATGTAGAAAATAAACACAAAATAAAAACTGATGTATTTTTTTTTAATCAATGATTAAATTTAACTACTTAAAATTATTTTCTGTGCTTATCATTATTCTTATATACTATGCATTTCCTTTAGGTTTAGCTTTCATATTGTTTTACTGAGGGTCTGAGATGAGGACTTATTTTATACCTGAAAATATGTTTATTTTGTCCTCACTCTTCATTGACAGTTCAGATGGATATAAAGTTCTAAAATGACAAGTATTTTGTGTTGGTTTTTAAAAGTATTACTCATTTGTCTTCTAGCATATATATTTGCTGAGTTGAAATTTTCTATACTTATAATTATCCTTTTTTTCCCCCAGATATTTTGTCTTTTCTTTCTGGCAGCTTTTAAGACTTTCTTTTCATGCTTAATATTCTGCAGTTCCTCAACTGTTTATAACTGGATGTATTTTCTATATTGACTGGTACTTGTAGTGAACTTTAATTTGGAAAACTGAACTCTATAATGCTGAAAATTTCTCATCTGTTAATCTCTTCAAATGCATCTTCACCATTTATTCTCTTCTTCTGGAATTCACATTTGATGTGTGTTAGATATAATATAATCTAATGGAGCTCTACATTGTTTATCTTCTCTCTCATTGTTTTTGTCTTTTTGATGTCTGTGGGTAAATTTCTTAGTACTAGCCTTAGTATTATTTTCTTAATATTTTTTCAATTGTAGTTGACATTCACTGTTATATTAGTTTCAAGTATATATATTAGAGGTTAGATATTTATATAACTTATAAAGTGATCTTTCTGACAAGTCTAGTACACACCTGACACCATATATAGTTATTACAATATCATCGACTATATCCATATGCTGTATTTTACATATCCGTAAATTGAATAAATTCCTAAGATGTTTTACAAAAGTGAAAAGATGTTCTTAATTAAACTATTTTTAAATAAGAGACTTAAATATCAGCTTATTATCACTGAATTGTTAGAAAAAAGATGCTAAGTATACATAAAATATGTATTAGTAGAGAAAAATAAGAAATGTTTATGTCTTTGTGGGGGAAAATGAGATTTTCAGGAAGAAATAGAACTTGGATAGCTATAATCATTGATTAGTAATCTTATTTTTAAATATTAAATTAATATCATAATTCTTTATGATATTAAATGTCTATTTTGTCATCATTTAATTCATGATATTAGCAATGATATCTTAATAGTAATTACTGATGGTTCAGAACACCACATTCACTGGAAAGAATTTGCCTCCGAAGGACAAAACATGAATCTTATAATTTTTATCTTACGTGGGAACCTGTTAGTTCGACAAATTATTCTTATTTTCTTTTAAAAAAACAGTTATTATGAGTAAAGAAATGGCATCAGAAACAAAGTATGTGTTTCATAGCATGATAATCATTAAATGAAAAAAATTAGCATTAGTACTATTTTATAAATAAGTTCTCAATAGAAGATTTCACATCAAAACCAAGTGCATCTTACATCCTCCAACGTTGAGATTAGATGTGATGTTGAATGAATCATCTCTCTATAATGCTTGTGACTCTGTTAAGCTCTAAGACAGTTTACTATTTTAAGAAATAATTTTCATTTCAAATACTGTTTTTCAGAAACTCAATTTTTTATTTTCCTCTGAAAATATTTATATTTCAATATAAAGTCAAGTTTAGGATATATTTTTCCTACAATATATGAACATCTGTACCAAGTGATGAATACAGAATTATTCAGAAGCCAGGCTTTTCCTTTGATTTAAATGACATCATGAGAATTAGGGGGTAAATATAGCCATAGCTCCAAAATTTGATTTTGCTAGAGCTAATTCAACTGAAAAGTATTAAATTTAGTTGTCATTTGAAACATATTTTGAGAAATATTATAAAACTGGCATGCTGGTTTTTTCAAGACAGGAGGTTTTGTTAAAATGTCTCTTTCATGTGGTGTTTGTGTGTGTGTGTGTGTGTGTGTGTGTGTGCACGTGTGCGCGTGTGTGTGCGCACGCATGTGTGTGTGTGTTTGACACAGGGGTTAATTTAGTCTCAAAAGAGATATGAAGGTTAGAATAAGACAGAAGGGGAGAGAGATTCCTGAAATATTCATATCCAATTTTTTTAATGGAAGAAAGTTGACATCACATATATTTATATATATCTATTGCATTTATGAATGTGTATGTACATATTATGTGTTTGTATGTGGACTATGGGAAGGAACTTCATTAAATTACTGCAACACATGATAAAACAAGTCTTAGAAAGAATAATGCATATTTAGGTACCTTTTGATTTTTCATTGACATCGTAATTAAACTTGAACCTCCTGGTTTTGTTCATTGTTTGTAAGATCTATTAAGTCATCATCTAGACTATATAAATTTCTTTGTGGGACCATATGTAAGCAACTTGCAAGTTTGAAAAAGGTGATGCATTAATCTGTATAATTAGTTAATTTCTGTACATGTTTATATTAATCAGT
This sequence comes from Macroglossus sobrinus, assembly GCA_004027375.1. Lineage (NCBI taxonomy): Eukaryota > Metazoa > Chordata > Mammalia > Chiroptera > Pteropodidae > Macroglossus > Macroglossus sobrinus. The sequence goes on along the minus strand of PVKZ01001893.1, from coordinate 286,481 downwards.
AAACTATTCTTCCTGAATGAGACTGTCTTATTCCTATATTTTCTACTCAATCAAAATATGTTAGTTGAACTAAGTGAAATTTTCAGACACTTAAAGATATGTGAAACATTTCCCCTAAATTTGTATTTTTAAAAAAATAAACTTAAAAAGTTGAAAAACACTAAAATGAGCTTTTATGTATCCATCATCTATATATTTCTCTATATATACTTCTTTTCATTTAAAAAATTATTAAATTTTTGGGGGTAACTGGTTAATAAAATTACATAGGTTTTAAGTGTACAAATCTATAATACGTCAACTGTATTTTGCAATGTGTTCTCTCTATTTCTTGTCAACATTTACTATTATTTTCTCTATTTTCTCCCTCTTTCCCTTCCTCTCTTCTTTCTATAAATGTGTGTGTGCACATGTGCATATGTGTTTGTGTAGCCACAAATTATTTTTTCTGACAAGTAGAGCACTGAAGTTAATAGTAAAGCATGTATTATCAATGAACAAGTATATTCTCCAACATAAATCAATATAATGCACAAAATCAGCAAGCTTAACATGGATGCAATACTTCTACTTAATATAATCCAAATGTTAATTTCCCCATTCTCAATAATATTCTATAGCTGTTACTTTTTATTACCCAGAATCTAAGCTAGAATCTTTTATTACTGTTACTTGTCATGAATTTAATTTTTCTGTGATCTAGAAGCCTGAAGAACTTTTTGCATTTCATGACATTGTAGCATTGAAAAACTATGTAATTCAGTTTTCAAATTTTGCTTTTCCTTCAGAAACATTGTTTCATATAAGTAGGAAATTGCAGTAAATTTAGTATATAAATAAAAGTAATAAAGGTTAGGTCTTTCTAATTTGTGACCAATTCAGTGAGATAACTACATTAAAAACAATAGATAGCACATGTTTTTCTCCTAAGAAATCTCATTTGTATTATATAATACAGTTTACTTAAATGTAAGAGGTAATATGTACAGTGATATTTAAAGAGAAAAATATAAACTATTATTACATATTCTGTCTCTACCATTAACATTTTCACAAAAATTAAGCCAGCTGCTTTCATCAGAGAAGTAATAAAGATTTTGTTTTGAAGCAATTTTGCTAATACATATGAATACTGAAAACTGATTAGTGTGATTTATTGTATGTTTTCCTTAAATGCAATGAAAATATAATTATTGGATTTTCTGTACTGTGCTTTAGTATGTAAAAATTAGCATGCATTTATCTACCCTGTAATTTCATGGTGTTACAATGTTATTACTCAATAATGACTTAGCAATTACTCTATAATTACCTTATCACTGAATAGTGATTATCACATAATTAGAGGATCAATTTCCAAAGATTGGAAAATATACAGCAATTTGGGCCATGTAAACAGTGCTTGTGAACTTAAATGTATTTATAAGATTATTTCTTACATATTATAAAAACAATAAATAAAATTTAGAATCCTATAACTAGATTGCAAGAAACTTGAAGATAAGGTTGAGAAATAAATAGTAGTGTAGTTATATTAATTAAACATCTATTTACTTCTCATTAAAAACTTATTAGTAAAATGTTATTTATAATAAATAATGTACATGATTAAAAACAGTTGGCATCAGGAATTAATAAGTGATAGTTTTTATTACAGAGAAAACAATACATAAAACAGAGCTAGAGAGGATTCCTTCCATATGTCATTATACAAAAATATTCTTCACAAGCATTAATTGTGGTAACAATTTGAATAAAAATAAAAATAACTCTCCATTAAATGAAATAAGTTCAATTTAACTGTTATTGTTGTTTTGCTTGTGCTGCATGCTGCTGCTGCTAATACAGACTTGGTGATGTGATTTCTCTAAATAATTACTTTTTTCTAGAATATTATACTTTTTACTTTTTACACAAGAAATCTCTTCCTGGATTATCTCTAAAAGTTTTTCCTGAAAAGACTGATAAATTTTTTTTGTACTTGTCTCAGATAAAGGAACACTGGTATAATTTGTACAAGGACTTTAATATTTTCTTCTATTCATATTGACATTCCCTGGCAGGGTGAAATTTGAAAGTGTATTAATAGAGTTGTAGTGCAGGCAACATGTATAACTAGAACAAAAGGGACTCTTACACCCTAACACCAGCAGTCTCCTTATAACCGAGTGTCAGCTGTGTGCCGAGTATGAACAATAACATAGTTCCTACACTCAAGAATTTTCCTGTTTGGAACCTCCTGTTTTTTCCACATTAAAGACATTTTCTTAAATCAGTCTAGTTCATGTTTTTTGTTTATTGTCTTTATTTTCAGCTAAGGTGTTGTTGTTTAAAAAAAAATGCTCCCTTAAACTCCTTAACAACTACTTTCCAACTACTTCCAATAATACCACTTATTCTAACCACTTTCCAATGACAGACGTGGAATAGCTTAAAAGTAGGTCCTGTTGAGAGAGCTGGTACTCATAGAAAATTGTTTTCAGTTCACCTATTGACTTTCAATTCACTTATTTGTATTGTAGTTTCTCAGAAATACACTATAAGTATTATCAGGTAAATAGAAAGGCAAACAGGTATTCAGAGCCTCTAAATAAGATGGAAAGAAGAGGACAAAAACCCAGTGAAATGGTAAAAGTTGATTGAGGATTGACGGGATCCTAAGAATGGTAACGTGATGCTGCTAGCAGGGGCATGTCTTACTTGGAACCTTAAAAATCAGAGATACTTGGCCCCCAACAAACAGTACTACTGTATGTAAGAAAGATGCTCGTTAGTTTCATTTGCATAGAGGATCTGATTTATGAGATCTGTATTTTTGGAAATGGTGAGGGTTGCAGTGGGTGAGGGGGAAAGATGAGGGGTGACATCTCCTTCTAGTACCTCTTCCCTTGTTAGGAATTCACACTATCCCCCTCAGGACCTCTCAACAGTCCCATGGAGACAGCAGAGTGGGAAAACTAGTTTTATTTTATAGTTGGAGAAATGTCAATTTTAAGATGCCAATTTTCTCTAAATTAGTCTATAGATTCAGTGCAACACAAATCATTTTCCCCAAAAACTGTATACCCACATTAAAAAATCTTAAATCTTATGCTTTTATCTATTGATGCCATTCATTCAATTACATTATCATTGCATTGTGGCAACCATAGTCAATAGTAGTATTTTAATATGTGTATCTTCATATCAGTATCTTTGAAAATAGGTGTTTTACATCTCTTAATAAATAGGAAGCACTGTTTTAAAGAGATATGAGTTTTTGAGTGCTAGATGTTCACTAAAGTTCTTCAAGAGTAATCTCAAGGACAAAAATGAAGGGAACAATTAGGATTTCTTATATTTACCTTCTTCTATTTCCCTTAACTGACTGCTCAGAAGATCTTTGCTTTTATTTTGCATTCAGAGATTTGATACAACATTTCATCAAATTTTAAAATTATAACAAAAAATAGAACATGACAGAGATAAATTAACAGTTCATGTTTGTTAAATATATATAAGGAATAAGCCAGTATCTTAGATCTTCTCTTTATTGATCACGATAGCAAGTGCATAAGATAAATAATATTATCCAAATTTTTAAAAAGAAGAAGCTTCAAATCAGACAATCTCAGTTGTATACCGAGATCACACAACTAAGAAGAATCAAGAAAAGATTCCAGGTCAGGCTGACTCTAAAACACATTCTCTCCATTGTAACCGCACTAATTCTCATTCTCTAGTTATGAATTAGGCATTCTCAAACCTGGTCGTTCAGGAAAAATGAGAGGGTTTTTTTTTTTTTTAATCCAGTGATGAACACTACTGCAATCTTTTGAATTTATTCTTAAACAGATGCCTTGAACTAAAACACATTTTTTAGTTAGTGGTTATTTACCCATAAGCACACATAAATTACTCTAAGAGTTGGAAGTATACAAATTTCCTGATGGCTAGTAAAAGATGTTTTTTAAAAGAGAGGTGGTATTATAACAAAATATACAAAAATAAAAGAATTTCAAATTCCTTTTGAAAAGGAATAGGATTCAAGAGGACTTTGTTACTAGACATTATTAGGAATTTTATGTTTTGGTGATCTAGAATATTAGGTATCAACAAACATTTCTAATTATCTCTGTCTATAAAATTAAATGAATACAAATCTCATTGTAAGACTCTACTAATTACTACATAAGCTTCCTGATTCTATTTGCTTCTCAGTTTCTTGAGAATCATTAGTCGACAAACCCAGTGATCAAGTAAGAAACATCCAAACAGCCAATATCTCTGACTGGTATTACAACAGCTTTAAAAACCTGAGGTTTATTGATTTTGCTTAAATTTGATGAATATCAGAAGCCTCATTAATTCTTGAGAGGCCAGTAAAAAAAATGTATTATTGCTTTTAGGTACACAGAAGCTGAAAGTGTTCAAACACCAGAGAGCTTCAGAATATATATCAAGATAAAAATCAATGTCTTTCGGGTTAATCTCCACTATATATTTACAATAGTGAATGGTTTTCCAAATGTGCCCCCCAAACCTTCCAATTCAGACTATAAAGCAAGCATTACATTCAGTCTGGTCAACTCTCTCATAAAAGTTAAATTATAGAATGTATTGAATTTAATTCTGAAATGAGATCATCACAATTGATTGGAGGACTGTTTTATCAGGAAAGATTAAAGGAAATACATATTTACAGCTAACCTGAAGGAGGAATAGGTTCATTTGTATGCATATTTGAATAGAGCAAATGTCAGAGTAAAATATCTATTTTGGTACAAGGTATGATACAGCTGACATTTTTGTGATAAGTATATAAAAAAGAAGGATATTTTGCTAAAATTCAAACTGTAAGATATATGTAATCTTTGTAGAAAAGTAGTGAAACTGAAATGTACCAACTTAGTTCTAAGAAATGTGATAAACTTTACTAAAGAAGTGGCAGAAAGTAGATGTATGCTTTTTTCATTACTATTGTTACACTAGTTTTTTGTGGGGAATCATGGATTCTTTGAAAAATTGCTAATGATCTATCTGTTCATTCAATATTTCAAGCAAGATGCATTCAGCAACAAAAAATAATTAAGCAATAGATAGATTGCCTACCATGTGTATTCAAATTGCAATAAAATAGCATTTATTAAACTGTATTAGATACTTTAGTGTAAAGAATTCCAATTTTATTTCAGGTTTTTATTCTGAATCTTGGCTAAACTTAGGCTTAACCTATTTGCCTCAAAAGTACTGGGCAGTCACATCGCCTGTCTACCTCCTCATTACTGTAGTCATTCATTTAAATTAAATGAATTTCAAAATCTGTACACTGCATTCCCTAAAAGAGAGAAGATATGAAGAAAAAATATAACAATACCATACCAACTATAACAACAATTATAAAAATAACAAAAATAATTTCAATTTCACTATGTCAGCAAGGGAACCAAGAGTGTAAAGTGTGACTTGAAAACACCCTCACTGGACTTGGTTCATGGGCTCCCCACAGAATGAGCATCATGCTGCACTCTGTGTTAATCTGGTGTTAAAAATAAGCAATTTTTTTTTTTCTGTACAAGCAAAGGGTTATACTTAGTGCTTTATTTAGGAAACAGATATCTCTTCTTCCAGTGGAGGAGAAGAAGGCTGTCTTGGATATATAGAGTTGCCTAAGGAATTTGCTAGGGTTATTCTTTTCTATAGATAAGAATGCCCTAAATATTGACTTTAGAACTTAACCCCCATATAAGATGCAACTCCACTCTATTCAAATTAACCTCTTTGATTTTCACAATATTAGGCAGACATTTTCATTGTCTTTATATGTTATGACCCTACTAATGAAAACAAAATTAATAAATACAGAAGTAATTAACTTGCCAAGACTGAGATAGTAATCTCATAAGTGGCAGAGATGTTATCAAACCCAAAGCTGTCTGATATCCAAATCTTTGCTCTTATCTACTTCCCTGTGGTTCACATTAATGATTTTCAGACTGGAGTGTGCATTGAATCACCTACAAGCAGTAGTGTAAATCATTTGTCTGCACTCAGTGATGTTTTTTGCCATTTTGGCAAATTGACCATGATGAGAACATTTGTACCACCAAAATAGGCAAACACTATACATCACCATCTTTTTTTAAAGATAGACTTCTGGAACTCACCCCAAAGTTTCTGAATCAACAGGTCTTGAATGGGTCCTGAAGTTTGCATTTTTTCACACTTTCCAAGGTAATGCTATTGCTGATCATCTGGGACCAAAGTTTGAGAACCATTATTCCAACTCATTTTTTCTCCATATATACATGGGCTTATTACAAACACTGAATACTACATTAGAGAACTATGTAGTCATAAAATCATATTTACCTTGGTTTTCAATTAAATATTAAATTAACCTTCCATCAAATTTTAGGAGACTATAGACAACTTTACACTGGTAAAAGAGAAAATATAAAACCCATTAATGGTGTGAGGAATAATCAGATATGTTAGATGAAATATGCAGCCTTTCTCTCTCTCTCTCTCTCTCTCTCTCTCTCTCTATATATATATATATATATATATATATATATATATATATATATATATTGCATTAAGTATTTACTTAATATTGAAAAAAATTAACCTAATATCTTTCTGGACTCAAGAAACAAAATAAAACAAGTTAATACCTAAACTTATGCACTAGCTCTTAATAACTCTAAAAAAAAAATAAGGTTAATATGTAGTCTCAGCAGTTTTAATATCCATAAGAATTACATTCCTCACTTTATATGTGAACTAAATGTCTGTTTCAAGTTTAATTCTCCCAAGTTTCAATAATTTATTCCTATGCAATATCCTTAAGTCTATCTGAAAATTATTTATCTCAAAATGTAAGCCTAAGAGCAATGAGAAATCGAATGATGTGAAAGATAATAAAGCATAATAAAAATTAAGTATATTATGGTGAATTTATTAATAGAAATAAATAATTGTAATAAGTTTTAACTAACAGTATAATTCTGCCTCAAGTGCTTTGTATTTACTATTGCTTGATTTTTTATGAAAATGACACAGTAATGAGTAAAATTTGGAGGCAACTTAATTTAAATGAAAAATCTTTAAATAACATTTGAAAGATTATAAATAGAAACTATATTAGACACAGTGTTCTAGGTTGAAATGTGAACAGTATGTTTGGTTCTCAAGATATGTTTGTGTGTATCTCTCTCTCTCTCTCTCTCTCTGTCTATTTATCTATCTAACTAACTAACTAATGTATAAATAAAGATAAAAATATAGGTTTAGTATAGGTAAGATATAGGCATAGATATAAGTATACCAATCTCTGTGTCTGTCTGTCTGTCATCTATCTATCTATCTATCTATCTATCTATCTATCTATCTATCTATCTATCTGGATATACATGTATATGTGTGTGTATAGGTGTGTGTGTGTGTGTGTGTGTGTGTGTGTGTGTGTGTGCCAAAATATTTAGTATAAGCTTTTTGAATCCTATGTTCTGTGCATTAATGATACCATATTGCCAGACTCCATGGTGGGTGACATTGTACACACAAGCAATATAGGGTATTCTGGCAAACATGATATGTAATTTTGAGTAAGATAAACTGATTGGAATTGGTCCTAAAAGATGGTATATAATCATTAGAATTGTATGTGTGTCAAATACATTTTCACTGTTAAACTTAGCTCTTTAATTCGCAGACACACAAGATGATATGTAGCACACACTTGTTGTAGGTCCATACTTATTGTTACATAATAGATATGGTCACAAGGATTTGTACATTGAGACACTGGAACTATGGTCTAGTTTGGGATTTACATGCTCACACTGCCTATTTGTTTTTTATTGATTAGTATGTTTTACAGAATCTGTCTTTTAGGGGTTGCTAAGTAAAGCGTCCCTTTGAAAAACTTTGCATCTTCAGAAAACTTAATGAAATGCTTCAAGACTTAATAGTCAGATTATGTCTTAGAGGTTTTTGAGCTTCACCAATTACCTGTTTCGAAAGGTATCACAAAACAGTTAAGCTTCTTCTGGTGACAACAAATGAATAAAATATCTTAGTTCTTCGTTCCCAATGCACAACATGATACAAGCTAGAAAGAAAAGAGGACTTATTTATTTTTTGGCTCCAAATCTCTTCATTGCTGGCTACTGTGAAAGAAGTATGTTTTCAGCAGGCAGAAATTGACAGGCATACATAGCTGTTTTAGCAGCTATTTTGCATTTGGCCTTTTCCAGTTGACGCACCAGGATGATAAAAGGCCTCAAATAAATTAGCAATTCTTTTTTTTTAAATTTTCTTCTCATCTTAAAGTCAATGAAAATATAATTCTAATTGGAAACATTCAAAAATGGAAACAATGACTAAAAGGGATAACTGAGAGAACAAGGGGAACTTTGAAGTAAATTAATTTCCACCTGATAGAGTACAAAAATAATTCAACACTTATTTATTAAATACTTGCTATATTCTGGGCATTAGGTTGATAAAACATTGAACACATAGCTTTCTTTCTAATGGAACAAATACATATAGCGAGATGAGTGGTATACTAGTATGAACAAAAAGCAAGGGGCACATAGTACCTGCTTAGTCCCTATTCTGGCCCAATTTTTCTGTGTATATGGGGGCAAGACATTTAATCTCTTTGAGTCTCATTTTCTTTACATCAGTTCCATTGAATAATAGCTAGAGGAAAATGAAAAACTTCATCCCTAAGTTTACTTGAATGAGAAACTTATCTCCATTCTGTACTCTAAAGAATGGGTACTGAATGGGTCATCAAATGAAGTACCTGCAGGGTTCAGGAAGAAAATGAATGAAATGGGTATATGTCAATAGTAGGCACTAGGGATTCTGTTCAAATGGGGAGTATGTGTCCTATATGAATGCATTCAAATTGAAAAAAAAAAATTCCCATAGACCAGAGGTGGAAGATAAACACATAGTAAAACTAATAAATAAGGACTGTTATTAAGAAAGCCTCACATGAATCTTACAGAATAAATAATATAAGAAGGAGGAGAGACACAACTGACTGAATAGTTGAGAAAGGTGTCCCAATGAAGGTAAAACTTAGTCCAACTTTAACATTAATATTTAGAAAGCTATAGAGGAACAGGGGATAAACTGAGATGAAAGCCATGATTGATATGTGCACCAATTCAGAGAAAATTTTGTTTAGCCAGTGATGTTTGAGTAGACAGGACAACAAAGTCTAGATAAAGTAGCTTGAAATAAGTTTAAAAAAATATAGATCAGGCTGAAATTTTATTGAAATAGTCAATGTGATATTTAAATTAATAGAAAATATTAAGAATGTGAGAGATGGAGTTAATGTAGTTTTATAAAAGTGACAGCTTGATTGTAAAAATATATTATTTGTCCAGATGTTCTCTTTATATTAAATTAAATATTGAATTAATTAAAAAAAACCAGTCAATTAAGGAGACTTAGTATGGTAATATTTTGTAAATGGCCATTAGTATAGGCATTGTAGGGCTTGAACTAAAGTAGAAAACTATTTAAGATAGCTTGAAAGTTCTGTCTCAAAGAAGGAGATAGAGTAGAAATAGACTTGAAGCTGATTTTAGATCTCCAAATACATGACTTTTGCTGTTTTGTTTGAAAATCTATATGGTATAATTATAGATTTCTTTTATATGTAATTTGAACTTCTATCTTCTAATATTAAAATTTATAAATAAATGGACCATTGGAGTACATTAAAGAAAAGTAAAATTATTTACAGTTTCACTAAAACAATCTATTAAAGGTTTAGTGATAGTTTTTAAAGATGCAATTAGAAACCTATGTTCAAGGAAAAAAAAAACCCTAAAAGTTCACAAATAACTTTCTTTGCCCTATTTTAAATTTCAGTCAGTTTATCCAAAAAAAAAAACCAAAAAACATATTTAGCATATTGGCAACCATTTGCAGAGCTGCCACACTGACCATATTTCATTTATATAAAAGAAAATTATATTTTAAAAAACCACATTTTTTCTTTTTTATCATCATGCTCAGAAGTTATAGTATTAATAGTCAGATTTACTGATTTAGTAAAATCCAGATGTGGGTTTCTTTCCAACCTAGTAAATGCTGTCAGCAATTAAATGAAAAACAAATTATATTAATTAGGAATCAAACTAATTAAAGGAATACAGTAGAATCTAGAAATGTAATATCAACAGCAAATACTTGCAGAGATTCGATTTAATTAAACACTTAAAAGTCAACAAATGGATCTGCTCTGAATGCCAACTACTGAGTTTGATCTCTACTATTGCCACCTGGTCTATGTGTCATCTTTTCTCACCTGGACTATGACAATAGCTTCCTAAATCTGACTACTCCCTTTCTTGTTCTTCTATGACCCCCTCCCTACACAGCTGTCTCTCTGTGCTCCAGCCATCTGGACTTTCTTTCCATTACTTAAATGTACAAATCCCTTTTGGGTGTGGCACCTGTTGTTCCTCTATAGGGGTGCTTGCCACCACATGCTCATTTGCTTGGCTTCTTCTTGCCAGTCTAGTCTCTGCTCAAAGGTTACTACTTCTGCAAGGCTTAACTGACCATTTCATCTACATTAGCTCCTAACTCAACTCATATTCTATCACATTAACCTTGTTAAAGATAATGGAGAGGATGCAAGAAATGCTCTAACTTTATTCCTCTTTCTTTCCTACTTTCTCTCGAATCCTTTTTGCTTTCTTTTCATCAGCTTATCATCAGTTATCTTCTTGAAAATCAGTAGAGGGATTAGTAAAGATATTGACTGAGTTGATATTAACTATTCATTAGGACCTGAAGCAACTTACTTAATCTTTTGTGTTCCAGTTTCTCATCTAGAAGATTGAGAGGATATTAGTTTTTTCTTAATAAAATTGTTGTATGAATCAAATTCATATATTAAAGCTTTTATATCATGCTTAATACATAATGAGTATTTAATAATTGTTAACTGTTGTTTTTGATGGTAGAAACATTTATATTAGTAGTAATATAAAGTAGTAATAAATACTACTAGTAGAAATAGTATACCTGCTACATTCAATAATTGTACATGTTGTTGTATTTATAGTGGTGAATAAAACAAACAAGACAAACTTTATTTCAGCTTGGATATTTTCTTATAACCTGTCTTTTATTTCATTAATTCTCTCTTCAGCTGTGCTAATTCTGTTATTACATCCATCTAATTTGTTCTTAGCTTTAGGCATCGGTATTGCAGTTGAATGATTTTCTTTTTTTTTTTTTTCACATATTCTCATTCTCTGCTGAAATTCTCCATCTCACCACCTATCTTGTTTAACATTTAAGTCATAATTATTTTAATGTTCCTATTTAATAACTCCAAATTGCCAGGGTAATTTTGATTAAGTATTATAAATTTTAAATAAAATGTTATGGAGATTATTAAAAGCTCTGAATTATGTTATCTTCCTCTAGAGGGAATAATCTTCAAATTCTTCAAGTCTTCTTGGCTTGAGTTGTTTTATGAGATCTCTCTACCTTAGCAGTTGTGATGTCCAATTTCAATCTGGTGTGACCATTAGAAACTCTGTTCATCTTTACAGCCCCTCAGCTATCACTTTAAATTATCAGATGCATTTTAAAAAGGAGAGAAAGAAGAATGAAGTGCCCTGTTCATCATTTTGTGTTTCCCTCTTACCTGCCTTCTCAAATTTTGGTTGCATAAACAGTCTTCAGACTCTTTCAAATAGCTGCTTACGTTTTTAGCATTGGTCTCATACAATCTCACCCAACACAGATAAACACAAAACTAATTTCTAAAATGTCTGGTAGACTTCTTATTTATAAGAACAAATAAATAAAAATAATAAAATTCTTTTAACTGCAAGTATCTGAAAATCTTTTATGTAAAAAGAAAGCTGTTACAACATCTTGGGTGTGACAACAGCAAGATCTAGGGAGTCTGGCTAATTTACATAAGTTCACTTGATCCAGGGAAATTTCTTTGTTTTCACTGTTGAGGCTTACATGCTAATTCAGCAGCAGGTTAAAAAAAAAATGTGTCACTTATTTTGTTTATTTTAGTCAGTAATGTAAATTGGAAACTTTATATTCTTAAAGTTTATCATGTGGTAATTGTCAAGTTGTCACCTATTGCATTTTATACAGGATTTCTCAGCCCCTACCATTATTAAATTCCTGGGTTAGATCATTGTTTATTGAAGAGGTAGAGGGAGAAGGCTGTCCTGTGCATTATAAGGAGGTTTAGGAGAATCTCTGGCCTGAATGAGGTGCCACTAGCAAGTCCCAATAGCAACAATAAAATATGTCTCCAGATAGCTCCAAAAATCACCTGAAGGAAAAATTATTTGCAATTGAGAAATCATGTTTTTTTTTCATAACCACATAGATTAAAAGCTATATCTCAATAACATGCACTCATTTTGATTAAAAATATTGCTGCATATTTAGATGGTTTTATTAAAAAATGATAACAACTGTTTATATTATAGGGATAATATACTGATAGAGAAAATGAAGATATTCCTATAGATTAGGTTTGTTTGTTGATTCATTCCTTCATTCATTCAATCTTTTTATTCATTTATTAACAAAGTTATTAAATATTTACTCTGTTCCAGGCAATGTACTTATTATAGAGGCAAAAAGATAATCAAGACAGACATATACTCATTCAGTGGTAGCTTAATATAGTGAATGCAAAAGATAAAGAAGAAATTAAAAGTGCTAGGGAGAGTTGAGAGATTGCAGGAATGCTTAATAAGTATACTTGCATTTAGGAGTCAAGAGCATCCTAAACAAGTGACATAAAAGTGAGATCTTGAGAATATAAGATTTATAAAGATGAAGCTTCTAGAATAGACATGTTAATTAAAGGACTGGTAAGCTGGTTTGCAGAAGTAAGAAAATGGTTCATTCTAGAAATAAAAACAGTTGAGTAAGTCCAGAGCATTAATTAAATGCAAATTTTAAAGCAAAGAGATAGTAAGATATAAATGTAAGCTAGATCATAAAGAATCTTGCAAACCTTATTTTCTCATAAGTTATGGCATGATTAGCTTTCTAAAATAAAAACTGTAAGGTAATATACTAAAATAGTATTTATTACTAAACATCATATAACAAAAAAGTGGTTGAAGTAAAGTGATGTAAAGAATCGTTAAAATGTTTGGCTGTTTTAAGGACCTCAGCTTTTTCTAACTTTCCACTTTGCCTGCTATACTTAAATTATTAGATATATCCCTCCACATGGTAAAGATGGTGGCAACAATGCCAAGTGTCTCATCCTCACATAAAAGTGTCCCAAATTAGAACATGATAGACTTTTCTTTCATCATCATTCATCAAAATCAGTGGGCAGGTATTACCGTAAATGCTAAGATTACATCAACAAACAAAATAAACAAAACAAAAACAAAAACAAAAACAAACAAAAAAAACACCAGTGCTCATGGAGTTTGAATTTGAAGTAGGGAGAAATACAAACAAACATAGAGTCTGCTAGTTAGTGAAAATGTTAACAAGAAAAATAAAAAATTGGAAGTGTATGCCTGTGGCTCAATTTTGTGAATGGGGCTAGTTGTAATTATAGATAGTATGAACAAATGACATTATACTTAAAATTTAAAGGAGGTTAGAGAAAATACGATGAAGTTACCAAGGGGCAGAGTAGTCCAAGCGGTAGAATAGCAATCCTGTCAAGTTGAAGAAAAAGTAAAGAGAATGCTGTTAATGGAATCAGAATTAGAAAGGAGAGAAGTAGGGGTAAAGTTGTAGAGATAAGCAGGGCAAGAATAGGGGTGTACAGACTATATATATAGAAATGTATATGCTACTGTATATATTTTGACACCTACTTAGAGTGATGTAGAAAGCCAAATGAGGGTTGTTAGTAAAGCAATGTCATGATTTGACTTCGTTTTAAAGGAATTCCTTTTTAAATGGCTGACCTAGTCTAAATAGACTGAAACAAAGAAAAAACAAAGCAGTAGAGTAGTAGGAGCTAATACAATAATCTTTACTTATCCCTCTCATTTTGTTAGAGTAAAATATTTGAGAGGAACTCTGTAATAGGTCATATCTTAGGTCCAGTTGGCCAAGGTTGAAGCCGTCTGCTTACTCTCAAGCTGCAACTAGTATTTTTAGTGAGTATTGTAGAAGAAAAGCACTGGTGGCAAGAGAAATGGGAGAAACAGCTATTGGTTAGCAATCAATAATGCTTTTCATGGTGGACTAAGAGCATTAAAATGCCTTGAAGCTTTTCAGTAGATTGTTAAATTGATAGTTTTATTTTAGAGTAGTCTTTCTAAATACCTAGAAAAATGGAGCAGGAAAGAACAAGACTAGAAGCAGGTATGCGCTTAGATGCTGTTTCCATAACCCAGGTGAGACATGATAATATATGTCAGTGGCCTGGGATTGACTGAGGGTGATAAAGAAAAGGCATTAAAGGTGTAACTCAGATTAGATTTTTGGAACTGACAAATAGGTAGATTATGTTACCATTATCTGAAATTTGTATTTTTTTAAAGGGAATAATTTTAGGAAGAAAATGTTTAATCTCTGGATATCTGGGTTTCAGTATGTTTGAAAAAAAATCTAACATTTTATAATGGACAGGGTCTGAAGGACAGGAAAATATCAAAGCCCGAAATTCAGATTTTAGGGGTATATACATACATATAATTATGCTAAAATATAAAATATTTATAATCTGGAAAGAAAAGGATTGGATCCATTTGATGTTCTGAAAAAATAGTTTTACTCTCCAGCTCCAAATACAATGAGATGAGAGAGATGCAAATATCATGTAAAGAGAAGTTTAATAAATTGTATAAAGAAAAGACATTAGCAATGGGCTAGAAATGTTTGCTCTCAGAATGTAAATATTATATACAATTAATCTTCAGAAATACAGAGTTAGAAGAAACCACAATGTCAAAACATATGTGGAAAAATATTGTTGCACAATTAGGAATAATTTCAGGAATCAATCCACGAATTTCTCCTTGAGAGGATAAAGTGTGGAATTATTGTCTCTGATACTGCAAAAGTGAATTACCAATGAAAACAAGTGTTATTGACAAGTTCCTATGATCATGCATGCAACATTTGTAGTCACAAGTGTAAAGGGAGGCAAGGCAGCATCTTTACTTGTTTCTACAAATTTGCACGTGATCATAGTTGGTTTGCCAAGTGAGAAACACGAAGGTAGAGGGGGTTATATGTTTTGTTTGAATTAAGGTTGACATAAGGAATATAAACTGTGTGCTAGAGTAAATTGCCGACCTGGGATGTTGGTAGACTCTGAAAAAAAAAAAAAAAGGTAAAGTCAGTGGATTATATGATTCAATAAAAATCAAGAAGTTGTTAAATACATTTCACTGAATTAAAATGTTAGAAAGTCATAGTAAGAGAGTCTTCTTTAAATCAAGATATTGGATGTCGCATATTTATTGGTAGTAAAAAAGTGTCCAAGAAATGACTATAAGATGGATGGAGTTCATACGCAGGCTGGAAAAAACATTTGTTTCAAATGAGGATGTAAGGATCTGAAATTTTTAGTGGCATGAACTTCAACCTACCAGATGCTGAAGACCATATAATAAGCAATAATTATAAGCAGTAAAGAGAAGAATGAGTCAGGTGTTAAACTTTAAATGAATGTTTTATGCTATCTATAAAATTTTGAGTAAGCCAGATAACATGCATTTCAAAAACCTTTGGGATTTAAGGTAGTGTTATGGAATGAAAGTTTGTGTCCTCCTTGCCTCAAATCTTTTGTTGAAGCCTAACTCCCAATGTGATGGTATTTAGAGGTTGGCCTTTGGAAGTTAATCAGGGTTAGATAAGACCACAGGAATGGAGCCCTCATAATGGGATCAGCGCCCTAATTAGCATGCTTTCTCTCAGGTACAGGAAGAAGAGGTCACATGAAGAGACAGTGAGATAGCAGCCATCTGAAAGAAAAGAAGGAGGTTCTCACTAAGAATTGAATCTTCTGGCACCTTGATCTTGGACTTAGTAGCCTCCAGAACTGTGAGAAATACACGTGTGCTATTTAAGCCACCTAGTCTATAATATTATGTTATAGTAGCTTGAGTTTATTAAAATAGGAAGTAATGAGGAAAAGCGAGCTGAAACCAATAATGAGGAGCAAACAGACACTCTTTCACTCCAGCTACAGCCCCATGGAAGGAAAATGGTATAAGAAAAATAAGTAGTCACCCTTAAGACAGCTACAGAGAAAATGCCTCTCAGATTTCACATAGAAGTGTTTGAGAAAGCATGTTTGGAAATGAGAATTAAGGTGTAGAAGATCTGGCTAGTGACAGATCATATGTATTGGAGGGCATGGTCGAAGAGTTCTAGGAGTTGGGGAAGAGTTTGAGATTAGCAGATATAGAGAGAACAAAAATCCAAGAGATGATTTATAGTTGAGTCAGAACTGAGGTAATTAAGTGTGTAAGCAAGGATATCTTAATTGTCTTTTATTTAAACATGAATAATTGATTCGAATTAGAGCCTCCTGGAGATTAGTTACAGTGGTGAGGCTTCTGGTGTCAGAGGTGGCTCAAGTGGTGGTCCTCTCATGGAGGACACAAAGCTCTGTTGTGAATTTATGACATATAATAAAAAGAACTAACATTTACTGAGCTCATGGCATATGCCTGATACAATCTTCAGATTTTTACATATATTATCTTACCTAATATCCATAATGACACTATTATGTAAGTACTATTATCAATCAAAGTTTTTACATGAGGACATTGAGGCACAAAGATATAAAAAATTTAAATAAGAATACTCATATGTTATGGAGGAGAAGCTAACACATGAGTAACATATACATATACATATATATATTCAAATATATATATATATTCAAATACACCTATATAACAGATATATGTAAACATATATTTATGTGTTACATATATAAATAAAATATGCTTCATGTTATTTGAAAGAACTGAAGCACTAGGACAGTTCGAGAAAGAGGTAATTGTTTCTGGTAGAAAGGATAAAGAACAAGAATTGACAAGAGAACTGAGATGAGTTATGAGATAAATAGTATGGGGATTTCAAGTAGAAGTGCAGGGCGCACACACACACCCACACACACACACAAACTGTATATTTACAAAATAGTGAGTAACTTGATTTAGTTGAAGAGCCAGTATTCATAAAAAGAATAGTAATGGTCAGTAAGAATGGGATGATAAATTGGGGCAACATTGTTAAAGGCTTGGATTATATGCTACTTTTTAGAATACTTAATATACAATAGAAATATAAAGATATTTAATCAGAGAATTTCTGTAGGTAATAGCTGTATTTAGGGAAGATTAATCTGGAAGAGGTTAATGATATACATCAGCACAGGCACTGCTTAGTTGTAAAATCACTATAGTCATTTATTGATACAATAAAAAATGAAAAAAGTAAGGAGGATCTTTTCATACTTTGCTATAACTTAAACAGTAACTTCTATAGCTTTAATATTACAACTATGTGACCTTAGTTGGAAACTACTAATCTAATATTTCAAATCCTTAAAACTCTTGGCAGAAATTAAAGACAAAAAATACATGTGAACAAATATTAAATTTTAATGTACTAAATAAATAAAATATTCTTAGAATGTACTCAGTTTAACTTTTTCCCCAAAATTCTCTCCTCCAATCTCTCTTTCTTTCTTTCTACCCCTCAAGCCCTCTCACTTTCTCTTTTCATGAGGGATATAATATGTAATGTCACTTTGCTTCTTTTCTGAAAGAGGCAGCAAATAGACTAATAATAAGCAAGTCAATATACTTGTTTTCTTTCAGCATTTAACTTATCTTTTCTTGAATAACTGTTTGAAAAGCAAACATAATATGATTAAAGAGGGCAGTTTAGGATATTTCCAACCCAAACTGATCATATAAGGACAGCTTTAGCCACACCCACTACATTCACCTTCAAAATTTTTTATTAAAACTCCCACTTTTATCAAATAAATGTTTAACATACAAAAAATTAGATATTTCTACATTATTGGCAAATCACATATAGACCAATATCTACGAGATGCAAAGATTCATGACATAAGTAATTTCACATGATTTTTTTTCTATTATATTTTAGGTAATGCAACATCTTCAGAGAACATACTGACCTCAAAAAAAAAAATTTCCAAAATCTTTTGGAGTTGAGAATTCATAACAGCTTGAAAAGTAAATGCAAGTGAAATCACTTTTCTTGAAGGAAGATAAAACTCATTGCAGGTCAGCAGTACTAAGTATTTCTTTCTCTCATTAGTGAAAAAGCTTTTATCTTTGGTCCATTTATTATCCACAAACTTTTCAGATCATTCCTGCAGTTCAAGCTATTTTTATAATGGAAATTAGTCACAGGAAGCTTCACTGTAACTTTAAAATAAGCCTGAAAAACAAAAATTAATTGGCTTCGTAATATTCCATTATTCAATAGGCACAGAGTGTAACAGAAGAGCTTGAAGAGTGTGTATACAAAGTAAAGTAGCAGAACTTGGCCTGATAAGTGAACGCTACACATTTACCTACTCCTTTAGTTGTATTCCCTTCTCTGTTTGGTACAAAAGTAACGTGACATTCATAGTGCCTTATCATTTCTGTGGTTAAACATATAATTTGGAAGTAAGACACATTGTAAATATGGTTAAACAAAACCCTCCTTCTTTATGGAGAGGGGGTAATTAGGCATATGCTGCAGAGAATTCTGAATGCCAAAAAGAGGGGTTTTCTTCCCAGTAATCTAAACTTGTCAAATATATTTTTAAACGAAATGTTTCCCTGCTTTCTTTGTTTTGGAATTCAGTGAGTTGTTTGCACATATTAAGTACAAATATCTAAATGTTTTGAAAATGATGTTTATAGTATCTAAAAATATTTGTTTTTAATTAAGCAACATACATATTTAAGATAAATCAGTAACTCATTCACTTTTTGATATTTTCTAGGTATGAACACTAAATTAGTTTCTTCTTTAAGCAACAATCTTCAGCTGGAGGAGGGGATTTCTATATGAATGTCAAGACTTTTTTGGCCCAAAGTAAATGAGTAATTTTAGTAATGAAGCCTAAAATTTTTGTCTACTTTCTGAACTACTTTATAATCTCTGATAAAAGTAGTCACAGACTTTTTTCACCCAACCAAGATGTATGATACTGCCAATATTTTGGGAGTGCATTATACACCCCAGTTTTCTGAAAAATCAACTAGCCAACTAAGACCTAGCCTTTGGAGAAATTCACCAGTCACTACATATATATATATGTGTGTGTGTGTGTGTGTGTGTATACACACACACACACACACACACACACACACACACACACACACATATATATATACATATATACATATATAATTTTTGCTCTAATCCTCATGTCTTATTTTAGAACAGACTATGATTCTTATTCCAAACTTAATGGTTCTGTTGTAATAATCTTAATACATTTGTTTTGAAATATTCTTTTCCAGAGCATATTATAGAAAATAAGTTAGAAGAATTGACAAAAAGCTGCATTTAATATTAATAATTCTATGCACAGGAGATGGAATGGGTGACAATTTGATCAAAGATGCCAAAAAGTGAAGACTATATAAGGAGGGTATTTAGTGGCATAGCAGCAGCTTACTCAATTTAATCACCTCTGACAGGATCACTATATGATATTCAGGTCAGTCACTCATGTTTCTCATAATCATGAATCATTGAGAAAAAGCTAAATTGGGTTCCATATATTATGTTTAAAGAGGCATGGCGGTATGTCAAATATTATATTAATATCTCTCAAGGGGGAAATAGGCTATTCTTTCTTTGAAGTGTCATGGCTTACATGTATTTTGGAGAACTGCTGCACAGATAAAATGCTTGTCCCAAAGATGGAGATGTAAAGTGGAGTTTGTGGGTTGAATATGCCTTTTATTCAAAACTGAAATTGGAATGATTTATCACTAATTATGCTAAGTTAATATTTACATTTTGCAAACTGCATTAGTATACATTATTTCATTTGATGGTCTCGACTCTGTGAAGTGTAAGTTCAGATTTGACACACAAGAAAACTGGAGATCAAAGAGATGAAAGGAATCACTCCAAGTCACAGGGCTGATAAATGGCAGAATATGACCATAAATATTAATGTCATAAAGCTAAATTTGATACTATTTCCTTAAAAAAATGCCACTTCCCATTTTCTAGTTATTATACATATCAGTATAAATATGTCATATTACAGACAAGATAAAATCCAACAGTTAAATGAAAGTCACAGCTTACTGTAAATCATATGATTCCTTTGAATTCCTAAGATGACATTGAACATACTTCCCCATGGAAAAAACAATCTACGTTATCTTGAGTTTCCAACTCTTAGAGAAGCATAGCCTTCATTAAAAAGTCATAACACTCCTATTTAGGTAGTATATGTGGGCTTTGGCTAGTTTCTAGGAATATAAAAAGTTGTACCTCTTTTTTTCAAATGGCTTTATTGTCATTGCATATTCCTACAAGGAGAGCATAGAGAAGGAATATAAGTGGTTAGGAGTATTCCAGAACCAGATTCTCTAGGTGCAAATCCAGCCTTTTTGCTTCCTTAGGTTTATGACTTTGAGCAAATTACTGCCTCACTCAGTTGCTCCTATTTTCTTCTGCAAATGGGGATAATAATATAACTTACCTCATAGTTGGTTGTGAAGAATAAATTAGGGTAAGTTCATTTACATAAGGTTAAGTGCTTTGTGTAAAATGTACTTTTCAGGTTTCATGACAGCCCTAAGATATAGGTGTTTTTAATCCTTATTACAGAGATGAGATCATTAAGCCTTAGAAAGTTAATTAACTTGTCCAATGTCAAACTGGTGTGTGTGGCAGAGCACAACATGAAACACATGTCTGATTATAAAGCCTCTATTCTAACCAGGATGACACATTTTAATCTGGAACTAGTGGATGTGTAAAATATGATATTCCCTAAGGCAGTGCATCAATTAATCTGTTAAAAAAATGTGAAATTATATGAAATGATCTTTGATTTTTTTTTAAACTAGACATTCTACTGTTTTTTTTAGAACTTATTTTACAGTTTTTTCTTTACAGAGTTCTGCAGAGTTCAAGGCTAAGTGGTTTACCAAAGATAACATGGTACTGACAATGGTTGCCCTGACCAAATATAAAGTTTCTATTTTTGAGTACCCATCATATTTCAACACCTTTCATACATTATATCAAGACCTTATGACAACAATATAACATAAATATCTATGTTTGCAGATGAGAACATTGAGGAATTCATAGGTTAAAAATATATTTACAGTTATCCAGAGATTAGGTTGCAGAACTGTGAAATGAAGCCAAGTTGGTTTATCTCCCAAATCTATACCTTTTCTACTGTGCAAAAATGTTTATTATAAACTTCCTCCAGCAGGCAAAATGGTATCCTTTCTATGTCCATGCCTGTCTAAAAGTTATGTTCTTATTCATGAGAGATTATGAAACTACCATGCCTTTACATTCTTCATTTATTTAAAACTCAAGAATATTTTAGTTTGATTTCTTTTTTTCTATGTATTATCCATCCATTCATTCATCCATCTATCCGTTTATCCCCCGTTTATTTTTTACTTCGCTCATTCATTCAACGAATGGTTATTAAGCATCTTCGCTGTGCTAGCACTGTGCTTAGTGTTTAGGAAACATTATTTTGATAGTATATGTGTGTGTTATGTGTGTAGATGTATGCAAATGTTTGTGTGTATGTCTTTATCTGGTGGACCATTCTTTCTGAAATCTGTATTTCCTTGAATATATTTTCCAAGAAAAATTATTTTCTCTTCTGAGTTATTTTGTTTCAGATTCTTCCTTTTACACATGAAACATTATTGCAAACATACATTGTACTATATGATCTATTCACTTGCTTTTGCTTTAAAGAAGAGATATTTATCATACTTCTCTCATCTCTCAGACATTTGTTAGACTCCTGGATACAGATAAAAAGCAAAACAAAATTACTTTACTTCTATACAACTTATATTACATGTAGAAAAGACAAAAGATATGTTTACTGTGTCAAGTAGAATCATGGAATCAATTAAGCAGGTAAAGAAAATGTGATTATAGATCACAAAAAGATTTCGATATTGGATAGTATTTGAATTGGTGCCTAAAAGGAGCCACATGGATTTGTGACAAGACCTTTAAAGCAAGTGCAAATGTCCGGAGGTAGGAAGTCATTATTAAGGAATTTGGTCATCTTGGCTGGAACAAGGAGTGAGAGACAATAAAGTGGTAGAGGATGGTGCCCAAGAAAAGGATGGGATATTGAGAATGTAAGTGTAATCATGCAAAGCATTATAAGCAATTTTAAGAACTTTGATTTTTAATCTAAGTAAGTTGAGAAGATGGTAAGTTCTTTAAGCAAAGGAGTGGCTTGATCAAATTTACATGTTTAAACTGTCCTTCTGTTGGTTGTGCTGAGAACAAATTATAAAGAAAGAACACTTGGATAACAGATGAGTGAGGTTTCAGCCAGAGTAACTATACTGGTTATGGAGAAGTACAGAGAAAGTAGAACAAACAAGTTTTC
The DNA here is from genome assembly GCA_004027375.1 of Macroglossus sobrinus. Taxonomy (NCBI): domain Eukaryota; kingdom Metazoa; phylum Chordata; class Mammalia; order Chiroptera; family Pteropodidae; genus Macroglossus; species Macroglossus sobrinus. The sequence continues at coordinate 263,863 of PVKZ01001893.1, read as the reverse complement.
AATGTGTGAAGAAATATGTGTGATAAAGAAGAGTCAAATAGTAGTCCAGGTTTGGACTGAGTAACTGGACAGATGGAGATGCCATTTACTAAGATAAAAAACAAAACAAAACAAAACAAAACAAACAAAACAAAACAAAACAGAAAGAGAAAGTTCTAATGGAGAAAATCAGAAAAGTTACAAGGCAATGCCATTATTACATGCTAATACTTTTTATACATTATTTCATTTACCTTAAATAAAAACATACAACTTAGTTGTTATCATCTATATTTTGTAATAGAAGAAACCAAGAATAAATGAGGTTGATAAGTTTTCTAAGTTCACAAAATTAAGATAGCAAATCAATGTTCCAATCTGTGTCTGTATCATTACTCCTACTTGGTATTATGGAAATGTTTACCAGGCTCTTTCCTGACTCTTGGTCCAACATTACAATTGGACTGTATACATTAGAAGTGTATATACTGTGCTCACTACTTCATGGAGTGCTGTGTTCCAAGTTAACACAGAGTAACAGAGTTTAGAACAGAAGTAGACCTTCCTTGATCAAGAAATATAAACCCTATCAGACTGTTGCAAGCAAAATGGCCAATGTCGCCTTTATGTAATCATGTAATATTTAATTGTGTAGGTTTATTACCTAGAACAAATTTGTTAGTGAGTAATAGAATGATGAACTTCTCAGAATAGGATCTAGAAGACATAGGACCCAGTACACACACACACACACACACACACACACACACAATTAGAATTATTATTGAGTATTAATGTTAGATAAGAAGTAATCATACTATTATAGAAATGACAGAACAGGGCCCAGAATATTTAAATTATTTTTTCAAGACCGCAAAACCAAGGAATCTGGCTTCTGAGTTTCTTCACTTTTTTTGGGCAAAGAGACACTTTTTGTGTTGCTCTATATCATTAGTGTTTAGTAAAGTTTATAGAATGAGGCAAAGGTTTTTTAAAAAGTATATTTTGGAAGCACAGATTATTAACACTGGTTAATAACAGAAAAATATAGTGGATTAGATTTCTCAGAAATTTGTCTGCAAGGTTTGCATTTCTGGGGATTAGAAGTTTGGGAAAATTTGCTGGAAGTTTTGTCTAAACAAATAATATTTTTATTTGAATTGGCATGGCTGCTTTGCTTAAGAAGTTGACAATCAATGTCTCAGTGTTGACCGGAAGTGAAAATATCAAGTGCTGTTCTTTAAAGGTGTATTTTGAAATTGTATAGTCTGTTAGTATCTTTTGATTGGTAAAAAAAAATAAAATAAAATAAAAATAAATTGTTTGCTCATTCTATGTCACTCAGTAGCTTTATTAACTCTTTCAGTCCGATTGAGCCCTGTTAGACAATAAATATTTGTATCTAGAATTGTGTCTGCATGTTTTGAGTAAGATTCAAGGTTAAATAGTAACAAATTCCTTATTAAAGAAAAGCTCTTTCATGTGACATTAACAGCTTTCATTAAAACTGAAACTTTCTTTAAAATAATGCATTTTTCAAATTGTTTCACCATTTTTTGGCAAGAATTCACATCTAGAATGGAGGAGAATTGTCTTAGAATTTAGTGATGTAAGGTTCTTACAAAACACATTAGGTAAATTAGGACCAAAAAACTGTAAGCTTAACATAATGATTTTTGTGTGTCTAAAAAAGATTCTTGAATGTGTTTGAGACTTTCTGTTTTATTTTATTCTGTCCTTAAAATTTTCAAATCGCTATCTAGATTCTGAATGCCTTCATTATCATGAGTTATACAACAAAATTTTACCCTTAAAATAGAAATCATAAAGTCAAGTTTAATTAACAAATGCATATCTTTTCTGTAGAGCAAATAAGTCATTCATTGTAAATTATTCACAAAGGGCACTTAGAAAGTCATGAAAATTAATCATTATGATTTTTTTCATGTGTGTGCATGTGTGTGTATGTATAAATCATTTCTTTGACTAAAGCTCTGAAAGTTCAAATATTATTAGTGTGTTTTTACTTATAAAAATTATGAGGAATATTGAGCATATTAAGCGTAAACATTGCTACTTTATTCTGTAAATGTTTAGCTTATTGGAGCCAAACTGCCTGGATTTAAATCTTGATTCCAACTCTTGCTAGCTGAGCAATTTTCTTGTTCATAAATTGCTTAATTTTCCTGAAATGTTAAATGAAAGAGAATAGTACTATGTCATAGTGTAGTTGACATAAAATCATAACTAATACATAAAAAAGACTTAGAAATTATCTATAATGTAATATATACACAAATAATGTTCATCACTTTTATTAATATATTTTTATTTTACTGATATTTAGCATTATTTTCATGGACTTTGCTAAGAGTATCTCATTTGACCCTATTAGATTATCTCTTATGTTAGATTTTGACTCTTCTATATAATGTCTAAAATATTTACAAATTTGTAAAATGCATTTTTGTGCAAATGTTTGAAATAAATTTATAAGTAAGCAAGGAAAAAAACCACATAATCTAATCCACTAAAAACCATCACTATTTGTGTTTGGTGATTTTGTGGGTTTAATTTCAGTCATATCTTTCATGAATATTTTACATAATTTCAGTCATTATATATATAAAAACTTTTATATTATAATTATCTGTCTAGAATTAAAAATACATTTTGCTGTATCATCACAATGTTATTTTCAAGAATTATTTTAAAAAGTGCATAATATTCCATCTGGCAAATGAACCATGATTTAATTAATCACATTCCCATAGTTAGTAATTTAGTTTGTTTCTTGTTTTATGATTTTGATAACTCTATGTTATGACTTTGTTAATATAATATTTTTTATGGGTCAAACAACCATACAGACTTAAGATTTATCAGAAAAATCTTTTTGTTTTACTATTTTGTTAAAGTCAGGGATTATTATTATATTTTAGAAAAATTTCTAATTGGTAGTTTAACTACATGGTCTTCATGCTTAGGCCATGTAGTAAAAATTGGAAAAATGAAGTAATGTTACACTACTACATAAATAAAACTGCTATACCTCTTAAACTCATGAGTAAACTCAAACTCACCTAAGTTTGGAAAGGACTAAACAATGAAATATATTTTCTAAGAGATACATTTTTAACAAGTGAGTAAAAACATTTCATTTGGCAATAATGTGTTTGTTAAATACATCATTAGTGTTTAGCATGCAACATTCTATGCACTTCCATCTAAATATGCCTAAATGTAAGAACCAGATGGATCGTGCTCATGCCAGGATTGCAAACCATTATCTCGAGCAGAGGTATTTTATAATAACTAAATTAATCACTATTTACTTTGGTGTTCATCAAAATATCATTAATCCTTATAAATTAAATTGTTACTAATGCACATGAAATATGGGTTTGCAAAGAAAAATACCGTTGCAATTATTGCCTTTATTGCTGTTCTCTGTATTTGAAGTCACTTTAGAGCGAAGAATGTAACATAGTTTCCAGGGCTTAAAACAGGCACACTTCAAATTAGAATTTAATTCTTGACACTTTTATTTGCTGCACAACTTAACCCTAAAAGAGTATGCCTTTGGCATTTTTGTTTCACAAAGGCCTAAATTTGTCTTTACCCCAAATAACACTTCTTTCAATTGCAGATGAAACAAATCCCATGATAATCAGTGACAATAAGGCATACCTTGCTTACAGATCTTTTAATTTTTCTCCTATTTTAATGTAATGCATTTAAATACTTTTAACTGAAGCATCGCATGCATACAGAAAAGTTCATAATTTTAAGTCCATAGATCTAAGAATTATTATAAATCAAACACATATGAATACCACCAAAGTCAAGAAATAAACCATTACCAACATTTTAGATAAGCCTTTTCTTAAAGTCTACCCTTCTTTTCCACTCCAAAGAAAAACTCTCCTGATTTCTAACACAACATAAGTTTTACTTAGCTTTGAACTTTATATGAATTGAATAAAAAAGTATGTGATTTTTTTTCAAAAGTCAGGATATTTGTTCACTATTTTCCTTGTAGTTTTGTGTTATATCATATGAGAAGAACATGATTAATTTCTTCAGGTTACTCTTAGTGAATATTTATTTCATTTTCCACAAGGGCTATTAAATCTGCTATGACCATTCCTCTATATGTCTTTGGTTACAGGTGCACTCATTTCTACCGGATAGATACCTGAAAATGTTCAACTTTCCTAGATGATACTAATAGATTTCAAAGTTGTCCTAATAAACATGTCTACAGTAGTGAATAAGAATTATTTTTGTTCTATATTTCAATGGTACTTCATTGTGGTTTTAACTTTTATTTAATTGAAAACTAATGAAATAGAGAATTTTTTCATATATTTATTTGATAACTTGGTATCCTTATTTGTAAAATGCGATTCAAGTGTTGTAACCAGATTTCTTTTAGGTTATTGTTCCTAATCTAATATTATATTAGGGACAATAGATTAAGATGAAGATTGTTCCTTAATATTGCCACTTTCAAGAGTTCTTTTTACATTCTGGATACAAACCCATTGCCAGTTATTTATGGAAAAAAAAAGGACAGCCTTTTTCATAAATTGTTCTAGGTCAGTTAGATTTTCTCATGAAAAAAAATAAATTTGACTCATAAATCATGACATATACAGATAATAAGCTCAGGAAGATTGAAAATCAAAATGTAAATAAGAGTAAAAAATATATAGTTTTTAAACAATAATGTAAATATCCATGAATTTGCAATGGTGAAAGATTTATTAAACTGAACATTAAAAAACTGAAATTCAGACAATTAAAAGTATAAATTTCTGTCAATTAAAAGTCACAAAGACACTCATATATCTTGCTCTGGCAGCTGAGAGGGCACAGAAGCAACAACATCCCTGTAGCAATGAGTGAAACTAGTGCCCAGATCTTGGTTTCTAACATAATTTTCCAATAAAAAGAAACAGTTCCTTGGAGAAATAGCTGATACTAAGGGTGGGTTACAGAATATACAAGATAAGCCTGGTGCACCTTTTAGTGCCAGAAAGTAAGAAATCACTCAGAAAACAAAAAGAAACAGCAAAAACTCACTACCGAGAGAATATATCCAAAGGACACAGGAGCTAATTAATTGAAAGAGCTCCCAACAACCAGTGCTGGGAAAATTTGAGCAAGAAAATAAATAACTTTGTCCATAGTGATATAAATAAATGACTAAATACATAAATAACTAAAGGGGGTATCTTAGTCCATTCAGGCTGCTACAACAAAAATACCACAAACTGGTGGCTTATAAATAACATTTATTTCTCATAGTTCTGGCAGCTGGGAAGTTCAAAATGATAGCACCAGAAGATTTGGTGTTTAGTGAAGACTTCTTGGTTTATAGAGGGCTATCTTTTCACGACATCCTTTTCACATCGTAGAAGGGACTAGAGAGCTCTGTGGAGTCTCATTTATAAGAATATTAACCTGATTCACAAGGGTTTCACGCCCATGACCTAAGCATTTCTCCAAGGTCCCACCTCCTAAAACCATTAAAATTTCAACATATGAATTTTGTAGTAACACAGATATTCAGACCATAGGATGAGAGCAGAAGAGACATAATTCCTGTGGTGTAGAATTCTAAACCATTTATGTAGATACTCTGCCCTCAAGGATATCAAGTGGAATTCTCACTCCTTAATGTGGGCTGCAGAGAGTGACTTTCTTCCAAAGAGTAGTATGGAAAAAGAGGAAAAATAACTTTACAGTGGAGAACTCTAACACTCTCTTAGGCAGATGACGTGTGAAAATAAACATGAAAAATCATGTTGATAGTATATACTCTTGATAAGATGTAATGAAAATGGAACTTTTCCTCTATGGTTTTCCTCCCAAAAGCAATCTCAGACTAACTGACAAAAACATCAGATGAATCTCAAGTTCCACAAAATACCTAACCAGTACTCCTCAAAATTCCTAAGGTCATCACAGTCGAGGCCCAGGAAACATCATGGTAAAGAGAAACCTAAGCAAACATGACAGCTAAATGTGCTATGGTATCCCAGATGGAAATTTAATTTTGGGTGGTGAATGTACAATGCAATATACATATGACATATTATTGAATTGTGCACTTGAAATCTATGCAATGTTATTAACTGATGTCACCCCAATAATTTTAATAAAAAGGACATTAACTAAAAATGAAGAAAATATGAATAGAATATGGAGTATATTAATAATAATGTATCAACATCACTTCATTAGTTGTGACAAATATACCATGCTAGCATAAGATATTAAAAACAGGAAAGCTAGGGTGTGGGGTGTATAGAAACTCTCTTTGCAACTTTTCTAAAAATCTAAAACTATTCCAAAAGAAAAAGCCAATTAAAAATATTACAGTAAACTAAAAAGTACAGTCATTGACTGTGAGGATATGTTAAAATAGATATAAATAATAAAGGTCTTACATCCTGAATACATCATGTAAATACTTGTTTAAAGTGGGCTTTGTAATGTATATATAACATTTACTTATTTTTAGTATATAGTATGATGAGTTTTTGACAAAAGTATGTAATCATTTATTACTTACTAATACCACAATCAAAATTAGAAATATTTCAATCACTCTCATGTCCCTTTGCAATTAGCACCTTCCCTATCCAAAACTCAGGCAACTGCTTAAATGATTTCTATCATTACTGTGTTTCTATTTGATGAATTCCATAAAAATAGTATCTTTTTCAGCTGACTTCTTTAATGTAGAGTGATGCTTTAGAGATCGATTTATTTATTTTTTTTGCATATAGCAGTATTTCATTCATTTTTATTGCTTAATAGTATTCCATTATATGATAAACATTTGTCTGTGTATATATAGATAGATTTATAGTCTCTCGTTTTATTAATCAGTATATTGCTCTTTAAAAAAATATCATAATACATTGATTGCTGTGACTTTTGCAAGCTTTGAAATCCAGTAAGTAGTATAATATTCTCCAATGTTTTCCTTCTGTTTCAGATTTGTTTTGGTTATTCTAGGGTTTATGGATTTCTAAAAAAGTTAAAATCAAATTGTTAGTTTCTATTTTGAAAACCTACTAAAATTTTAATTGAGCTTATGATACTCTATACATTAATTTTCTGAGAATTAACAAGAAATTACTGAACCTTCTAAATTATAAAGATATTATTTCACTCCATGTTTTAAAAATTTTTATCAGCAATGTTTATATTCTGCAGTGTTCACGTTTTTACCTACTTATTAAATTTACCTTTAAAAACTTGAGTGTTTGATGTTATTATAAATGTTATTTCATTATTTCTATTTTCATTGGTCTGCACTAATATATATTGACCTTGTATCCTGTGATCTTGTTAAACACATTACTTGGTTCTGGAGAATTTTTGGAAGTTCCTTAAGATTTTCTATATAATTTGTTGTAATTTATAAATTATTACACCTCTAATTCTTCCTTTCTGGTTTTTGTGCCTTTTACTTTTCTGTTTTGCCTTATTATGTTGGCTAAGACCTTCAGTCAGTATTGAAGTACTGAAAGCAGATATTCTTACCTTATTCCCAAAATTAGGGAGAAAGCATTCAGTCATACACAGTAAAGTATAACAATAACCATAGAGCTTTTATAGTTTTTAAAATGTATTTTTGAGTGTCCATTTTGATCATTTGATTTAAAAAAATTTTAGACACTAATATTCAGTGAATTGTATTGATTGATATACAATCCACCCTAGAATTTCTGGTTATCCTTTTTTGATATTGCAAAATAATATTGATTAAATTTTTAAAGGATTATTGCATGCATATACACAAGGACTATTGTTTTGTAAATTTCTTTACTTCTAATATCTGTAAAAATGAATTAAGATATGCCCTTTCTTTTTTCCTCATAATTTGTATACAATTGGTGTTTCTTCCTTAACTAGAATTTAGCAGGAAAGCTATCTGCCCATGGGTTCCTTTAGGAAAAAATTTTAAATGCATATTTAATTTCTCTTATAAATACTGGTCTATTCAGGTTATATTTTTTCTCTTAAATTAGCTTTAGCAGTTTGTATTGTGAGCAATTTTTCATAACCTCTAAGTTATAGAATATATTACTATAAAATTGTTCATAATAGTTACTGTAGAGGAATTATAAACTAGGAAATATGATCTCTTCTATTTCATTTGCTATATTGTTAATTTGTCTAATCATTTCCTTTTCCTTATTACCTCTGGCTAGAGTTTTATTAATTTTATTGTTGTTTCAGAAAACCATCTTTCATTCCATTGATTTACTTTTTTGTTGTTTTGTTCTCTTTCATTGATATCTGCTGTTATCCTTAGTATTTTCTTCCTTCTGCTTTGAATTTATTTTTCTACATTTACTCATTTCCTAAGGCAGAAACTTATATCATGAATTCTCACTTTTTTCTTTTTTAAAATAAACCACTGCTATAAATTTCCCTATATGCATTGCTTTAGGTGAATATCCAAATTTATTAGGGTGTATTTTCATTTTCATTAAATTAAAAATATTTTCTAATGTTCTTTGTGTTTTGTCTCTAAGATATATCTTATTTAAAAGATGTTTAATATCCAAATTTTAAATTTTGTCAGTTATCTTTCTGCTATTGATTTATAATTGATTCCATTGTGGTCAGGGAATATAATCTCTGTATTTTTAATCCTTTAAAATTTATTAAGACTTACTTTTATGGCACAGGATATTATCTATTTTGGTGAATGTTCCATGTGTATTAGAGAAGGATGTTACACTGTGATGGTCAGCTAACGTGTAAATATCAAATATGTCAAATTGCTTGCTAGTGTTGCTCATTCAAGTGTACTACACGATAATTGATTATTAACCTACTTGTTCTTTCAATCACCGAGAAAGAAGTGATGAGATCTCATACAATAATTGTGAATTTTCAATTTCTTCTCTCAAGTTATATCAGTTTTTGTTTCATAAAGCTCAAAGAACTTTTACTAAGCTTACACACACTTAGGATTGCTATGTCTTCTTGATGAATTGGACCTTTTATAAATATGAAGTATTCTTTTTTTCCCTAGTGATGTTCCTCATTCCAAAGACTAACTTGTCTGCAATTAGTATAGTCTCTCGAGATTTCATTTAATAAGTGTTTTCATTGTATATTTTTATTATTATCTTTCATCTATCTTTATATTTGTGTTTAAAGTCAGTTGTTTGTAGGCAGCATAAAAAGTAGTGATTTTTTAATATTAATGTAAAAGACATGCATACTAATAAAATCCAGAATATCCAGATATAATAAGAATAAAATAAAATCTATTTAAAATAATATTATTATGGGTGAAAATATTATTGTATATTCTATTTCCTTCTAGATTTTATATGTATCTGCCACCAAAATTTGTCCTTTTCCTGGGTTTTTCAAACTACTAAATCACTTGAATTTTATTCTGTTCCCCAAACAAGAATCTTATGAATCATCTTTGAATCATCCCATTCCTTCACCTTCAAAATATCTAAATTTTGACCATTCTTCAGCATATCCATTTTTAGTTCAAACTGTCATTATTTATTATCTGAACAATAACAATATCTTTCTAACTGATCTTGACAGTTTCACCTCCTATCTTAGGGCAGAAAGGAGTTTATGGAATCATAGAAAATGGATCTGAAAATGCAGGAGAAGATAACTAAAGCATGTGTTTTTTTAGCCCTAATCAATATTTACTATGTTTAGTTTATTTTTTTAACCTTCAAAGGAAATAAGATACAGAATATTTTTTGTGAAATCAGCTTTAGGCTTGAGTCAGAAATAGAAATGAATATTTATAGAGTACTAAGTTCTATCCTGTTTTTTTTTAATATAAACTATTTTTATTTGACCCCTAGTTTAGTGAATTACTAGCTATATAACTTAAATGTCATTTGTTTATCCCTTTGATTCTTCCACAGTTCTAGGAGGAAGGAATGATTGGTCTTATTTTTATACCAGGTAGCTAATGTTTGGAAGGGTTAAACAAATAAATGATAGAGTTACAATTTTAAGTATATTTTTAAAAAATTATGCATAGTCTCAATTACAATATCTTGCCTTGCTATTAACAGGAAATATGTGCATTAACTCAAGTTTGAAATAATAAGGAGGCTAATTATTGGCTATGGGAATGAAAAACTTTTGTAATTAAAGAATCAAGTTGAAGAAAGAAAGTATAGTACCTGATGAAAGAATACAGATAATGGATTTAGAGAAGTCAAGACTGATGGGGGAGTTCAAGGGATAACCCTAGGAGACTTTTGTCTAGTTTATTACCTGGAGTTATATATCACTATTCCATGTTACTTTAGTTATGTTATTGATTTAGGGAGACTGTGCCATTTCTATTCTAGTTATAATTCAACTGCAGGTAATTTTATGCTGAAAATGCCTACTGCTCTCCCAATCTAATGAAAGAAGAAAACTACATTGATATTTTTGCCAGATTTTTGTTGCTGTTGCTTTTGTTGTTATTTTCATTTTTCTTCTCAGACTCCAGCTATCCCTAGGTCCATCTGTTTTTATTGTGTTTACCATATACTGTTCAGCATGAAGCTTACTGGAAGCATATTCATGTAAATCTGCAGGTGCAAATTTGACATATTCGGCACCTGCAAACATTTGGAAAAATCACCCAGAGGCATTTTCACACATTAAGGGATGGAAAAAAACAATTAGTGCATAACATAAACCCTTAATATTGTTATTCTTATTATTTTTCAAAACCAAATGTCTTCTAATATGTCCCCTAGAAGACCAAATCTAAGCCAAGTTTGAATTTAAAATAAAATAATAATTTGTTTTGGGCTCTGAAAACACATTAAAGTGCTGAAAATTCTTTTTGCCTACAAAAGAAAACCATTCTTCTTAATAGTCAGATAATAAAAATTAGCAAAATCATTTTTGCATAACATTTTATAAGTAAAAATTACCCGTGGAAAAATAATAAGAGGTGTTTCCATTTATTTCACAAATAAAGTTCATTCTCTCTTTTAATACATTTATCAACCAGCATTAATAAACATTTGTTTCAATCACCTATAAAAAATAAAAACCTAAAAAAAAGTAAAAATTCAAAATTTCTCATTTCTTTTACTTTTAATTAATCACCATTCATTTTAGTGTATGCATTCATTCTTACACACAGTAGCATGGCTGACCTTTAAAAGTGTACATAAATTAAAAAATGCACAATTACAACTACTTCAACAATCAAGAAACTTGATTATTTTTTTTCATTTATTTTGTTTATAGTATCTATAGATATTGAATCAAAAAAATGTGGTTTAAAACACCAGGCATTTTGATTGATCTGACATGCCAGGAAATACTTTAAAATTAGCATTTTGGCCCTATAGCTAAACTAAAATAATTTTAAGAGAATAACAAAAATTTACCAAGAGTTGCTTTATTATAATTTGACTTGCCTTTATAATGGAAAATTATATACATGTCAACTCTCTTTGTATCAACACCTCTTTATATCAATATGATTTTCAATAACCAGCCACAAAAACATAATTTGAAAACACCTTGGAGTATATTGTAGTGGAAATGAGAGAGTGAAATAAAGAGTCACTTCACTCATCGGAAACACCATGTACCAGGTACTTTACCTATATTATTTAATTAAATGGTACAGTAGTCTCCAGAATTTGAAAACATTAAATATATATTTCCATAACAGATACTCATGACATTGCGTATTTAATATATATTATTTACATTGAGTTACACATATTATTTATTTAACTATAATCTCCATTTTTAAAATGAGGATGCTGAAGCACAGAGGAGTTACAAAACTGACCTAAAATCACACAGTAAGTGGTTGAGATGGGATCTGAAACCAAATCTTTATCAGTATTGCCTTAGCCACAAAGTGATATCACTTTGGCCTCTCATGCATTGGTAAATCAAAGTTAAATAAAATGCATAGATTGAATAAAAAAGCCAAGATAATGCCACTTAGTGGTTCCTTTCAAATACTAGAGAACCACAGTTTGTGAGTATAGAATGGAAGGAGGCTGTAGCATTGCCTAATCCTGAAAGAGCTATAACACCAAAATACTTCAGAATAATTTCCCAATTTTTAATGTACAACAGACACCCCTTTCTTGCAGGGAATGCATTCCAAGACCCCCATTGGATGCCCCCAGTGGAAATCATGGAGCTTATCGACGCTATATACAGTATGCTTTTTTCCTATACATACATACACTTTACAGATTCTCTTTGTCACATCCAAAATGCCAGCATCATTATTCTTGTGCTTTGGGGCCATTTATAAGTAAAACAAGGGTTACTGGAATACAAACACTGCAAAACCAATACAGTGGACCTAACAACTAAGACAGCTAAGAAGTGATTAATGGGCAGATAGCATATACAGTGAGGATACTTTGGACAAAGAAACGATTCACATACAGGTGAGATGGAGCAGGGTGGCATGAGATTTTGTCATGCTACTCAAAACAACATAAAATTTAAAACATTAATTGCTAATTTTTGGAATTTTTCATTTAATGTTTTTAGACCACAGTTGACAACAGGTAACTGAAACCACAGAAAACTAGAATAAATGGAAACTACTATAATCAAAATCTATCATGTAATCAAGATATAATCCAAAATATAACCTAACAACAGAAGGAGCTCAAATAGAATTTAAGTATAGGATCCTTTAGTGGGTTCCAATAAGATTAATTCAATTTTAAAAATATTTACTCATCTTTTTATTTTCTCTCTAAACTCTAGGGGCAGTTTGATAAAGAGTATTCAAAGAAAAAATGTATTAATTTGTAAAAGATTAATAGCTTGGCATGATAAATAAAAGCATTTATTTTTCTTCATTTCTAATGAGGTGAAAGTCTTATTTTTGAAGTCAATTATTCCATGGCTCTGGACTTGCCTACCCGGTTTCTACCTCTTCCATCAAAATCATGTTTCCTTTTTCTTAAAGGGTAACACAAGTAGTTCTAGCAATCTGTTTCCTGTCTAAATAATCTCAGAATATCAACAGCCTTCCTTCACTTTGTCTTGTCTCTGCAACTTCAGTCCATGTTGGCAATGTTTCTGCTGATAAAACATTCTGTAAAACCTTGTCAGTCTTCCAAGTATGTCAAGGGAATCCATACTATTATACAAAAAGGGTCTCTACACATTCTTCCTATATAACCCATCTCTATTCTTGCCTTCTCCTGAGATGAGTGATTGGATCATGTGTCACACACATACTCTCTTCAGCAGAAGTTTATTAACCACACCTTTGGACTTTTTTTTCAGAGCACTCTATCTGAATAGACTAAAAAATTTTCAAGTCAAGTGCTGGTTCATTTTTGCTTACCACTCTTTCCTCACATTATCTCTTTACCCTTACATCTCAATTCAGCTAAGTTTTCTGCCACTTTATAACAAAGATTATTTGTCACCCAATATCCAATAATGTCTCTTCTTTCCTTCTGAGACCTCACTGAGAAGGGCTTTTAATGCTCATGCCTACCAACATTCTGCTGATGACAACCTAGGTAATTTTTTAAGACAATGAATTTCCCTAGCTTACTCTTTACTTCCTTCTGATCATGCAGCAGAATTGCCTTTAACATTTATATTTTGATAAACTGTCTTCTCAAGGTTATCTAAGATTTTTCAATCATGCAGCTAAAAATTTCAGCCTTTCTACACATTACCCAAATCCAAACCTACGTCCACATTTTTAGGTAGTTGTTTTACTGCCATCCAACTTTTGGTACCAAAATATGTATTACTTTCAGAGACACCAAAAAAATTACATAAACTGGGAGATTTAATACAACTAAAATTAACTCTCTTGCAGTTCTAGAGGCTAGAGGTATAGAATCGAATTGTAAGCAAGGCCATTCTCCCTCCAAAGGCTCTGGGGAAAAATCCTTCTCTGTTTCTGTTTCCCATAGACCCAGTTAGTCCTTGACTTGGGACAATGTAACTCTAATTTCTGCTACCTTCTTCAAAGGCTATCTTCTCCTTCTGTGTCTCTGTATCCAAATTTTCTTTTCATAATAAAAACGTCAGTCTTATTGGATTTAGATTTCTTTCTAATCCAGTATGACCTGTTTTAATTTAACTGATTACATCTGCAAAGATTCTATTTCCAAATAAGGCCAGACTGTGAGGTTTCAGATAGATGTGAAGTCTAAGGGGGCATGTGCAGTGGAGGCAGCTTGTTGAACAACAAAATTAATTATGGTGGAAGGTGTGATCCGATTTCAGAGGATGGGAGTAGAGGAGTGGTTAGCATGTCTCCACTTGTCATAGAGAATGTTTTCTTGTTTGACTAGAAAATGTAAAATCCATTTGCTACTTTTCAAGACTGCAGTTTTTGTAGTCATATACAATAACAACAAAATTCACAATTATAATTATTAATATTTACAATATAAATTTTTTATCTAGGCGTATGAATTTTTGTTTTAGCTAGTGATCTTATCACTCAAATTAGCAGTGTTCATCAGAAATTTGAATAGGTTTTGAAAACATTTCTTCTAAGTGGCTCTGCAGAGTATACCGATTGTGAAAGATTTTTATACATCTATAATGTAACACACATAAGAAAGTGATAACTTCAAAAACATTTGAGTAAAATACTAGTTCTTTGAGATACACCTTTAGAGAGCTAAAAGATACCACTAGAAATATTTAATAAAACTCTTTTTAAATTTAAATTTGCCAAAAAGAAAATTACTATAGGTGTAAAAACCCCCAAATTCAACTGACTAAATGTAAAAATCTAAGAAACTTTTATTAAATATTCCATGAACCAGGTAGCATCCCATTACAAGTAGAAGGGGCTTTGAGGGGTTGTAGAAAATGAAAGTTTTTCATAAGAAGAAGAGTGGAGCAAGAAAGCTATTAGTAATAGAAAATAAAAGATTAATTTTAAGCCAGAATTTTTTTGGGGGAAGGAAAGGAATGGGCAATGGTTTTATCATGCAGATTGTCTCTTCTTTCTATGGGGGATGAAGGTGGCCCATATGACATATTACCTCATTGGTGTTGACCAGAAAATTCCAGACTGGTTGAAAACATAAATGAAAACACTAATTAAAAAAATATGTACTTTTATGCTCATTGCAGCATTATTTATAATAGCCAAGATATGAATGCAACCTTGGTCTTCATCAATAGATAAATGGATAAGGAAGTTGTGAGATTATGTATGTATATGCCATATATATGCCATATAAATGCCATATATATGCATATGTATATATGCATGTGATGGACTATTATGCAGCAAGAAAAAATGAAATATTGCCACTTGAGATAACATAGAATGATCTAGTGAAAAAAGTCAGTCATAAAAAGACAAATACAATATGGTTTCAATTATACTTGGAATATAAAAACAAAACAAAACAAAAGTCTCATAGAAACATAGACCAGAGGGATGGTTACCAGAATGGAGGGCAAAGAGGAATAAGTGTAAAACAAGAGAAGGGATAATGTCAATAATATTGTGATTAGTTTGCATGGTGGCATATGATTACTAGAATTAGTGGGGTGAATATTCTGTAAGGTAAAAACATGTCAAATCACTATACTGTACACCTGAAACAAATATAACTAATATAAGATTGCATGCCAACTACACTTAAATAAAAAAATAAATTTAAGAAATCACATTTCTTGTGAAGGTCAAAACTGCAGTTAGGTGAGGTATTAAGTCTAGGTTTGGGATCTTAAGCTTTAGCACAAGTGAGGCCATTTTGAGCCCGTGGTTTTCTCTTAACATAAGTTAACGTTCTAATACAAGTTCCTCACATGTAATTATATCCACATAATTACTGTAACAGTTTTCTTCATTTATTTACTTTAAAAATTTCTTAGCTATAAAGAGAAGAAAAACCTAACAAGTGGAAATTTTTCCATGACACTGAATCAATGTTATTTTGAAAACACTGTTTTGTTGTTGTTCTTTGTTTTGTGTTGTTTTTTTTTGGTGAGACATAAAAAATTTCCTGTGTACCTGGCAATTAAATTTTCTCTACAAATAAAACAGAATGATTTATTCCAGTGAAACTGGCTGTAGAACTGCATGCTCTTTCAATATAGGAAATAAATCCCCTTTCTAATTCGTCTCCAGTAATTCTCCTCTCTTGGAAGCAACAGGGAATCTTCAGGTATACATAGAACAGTTGAATTATGTAGCTCTTAGATACCTTTATTACATCCCTTTGAAAAAATTATTTCCTTTCAGAAAAAGTTCATAAAGACTCAGGGGAAAAAAAAGCAAATTTTATCTAATTTTTCCACAAATCTCACAAATGCTCCCTCCAGTGAAGACCACATTTCCAAGGAAATATGGTGGGTTGTATAATAATATAGGTTACAGAAGCAGAAGAAAACAAAAGCCAAAACCATGAAAAGGTAAACTTGACTGAATTAATTAATTCATTTAATTCAGATTTTAGGGTTTGAATTTTTTTTTGGGGGGGGGAGCGTGATTATACTTGCTTTGATAAACAATAGGTAATTGTACAATTCTTTTATTATATAATTATAGTCTTTTAGTTCTCTTTCACTTTGAAGATCAAACTGAAAATGCCCTTAAAAATGAGAAGGAACACTGCATGACTATTTAGAAGGAACACTTTGCATGACTATTCTAAATTTCTTGGTTTGAGTTGTAAGTACTGAAAGTTTAGAGTCTCTTTTAATAACAGAAAGAAATTTATACATAATTTTCTTTTTTTTAGACTAAGCTCCTTTATAAAACTTGATTCAAATTAAAGCAGAGTTTCTAAATACTAATACATATTTTCACTTAGCTATTATTTTATTTGCTCATTTTAAATTACATTTGGTAAAATGTTGTTGCCTTTCTGTTTTAATTGACTGAAAATGTTCAGCTCCCCCAGGTTTTAGTTTTTGATGAGCTGTAAAGAAGGCTTTTTAATGAGTTGGTAAGTGACATTGATTACCACTAAATCACATCAGGCAGAGGAAACAATGCTATTAACTTATAGTTTTCTGGAGTCCACAATGGCTTGTGCACAGGCAGTCATAAAGATCAGCAACCCCCAGGCCACAGATTACCTAATAATTCACTCCAAAAAGTTTAGCAATAGAAAAAAAAATGTTCTTTCTATAATTTATTGACATCTTCAAACTTCATTATAATCTAGACAAACTTTAGATGGAATTAAAATAATGAAAATTATATCATTTCAGACTTCATTATCATAGCAAATGGTACCAAACACAAGTATTATTAAGTTATCAACATCCCAGGTAGTACTGAATTTAGTTTGTTGTAACTTTCATAGGAAGTCCTTTCATTTTATTCCCTCAGCCATCTTTTCTATTTTAGCCAACAGTATTTGATCTCAAGACAACATTCTAATAGGACACTCTGTCTTTGACCTCCTCATCTCATTCTAGCTTTAATAGTAAATTTAGCCTCATAGATTAATCTGCCTAAAGCATAGTTTGGGTAGACTGATTTCTTGCTTGATTCTATTTCCCACTGCTTACTAAAGAGAATTTATTTTTCTTAGTGGAGCATTCAAGGAACTTCACAATCTGAACAATCTGATCCCTTTTTATTCCCATTCGAACTCCTATCACTCAAGTTTATATATACTCTAGGTGAACTTCAAGTACTTCGCTTCTTAAAGATGTCAGATAAAATAAACTTTTAAACATGCATTATAGTGTTTCTTCATTAGTGAGCAGCATATCTTTTCCAGATATATGGCCAAACTTTGATACATTTTTTAAATGTATTTTCATATAACTAAAAATGCTTGTTGTTATGATGAGGTCTCTGAGAAAGACTATTTAGCAAAGGAGATCATTCAGTGAGGTGTGATTTAGGCAGAAGTGGGAAATGTATACCAAACCCCCACTGAAGACAAAGCCTTGCTTCCTGAGATCAATAATGACTGCCTTCTGAGTATCTAAGAAAGTTTGGTTAGGGCAGTAAACAATTAAATTCAAAAAGTAATATACTACTGAAAGAACCACCAATTAAACAGTGCAATAACCATGGGTTCTTTATAGAGAATTTGGGATGCTGTTATAGTGTGATGGTGATTGTATTATGTTTATTATCTTCTCAAATAATGTTTTTATGACTTTTTAATCACTTTATATTTGCTACTAAAAATATCTAGTATTCTTAAGTGTGCTACAAATGCAAAATGTGTAACCACTGCTTTGAATTAATCTCTTTTTTTCTAGAAAGTCTTACCTCTAGTCTTTATTTTCCTCAATCCCTCTCTTGACTTCTCATGCCTCAAAGTATCCTAATTCAAAACCATTTTGTTAACTACTCATCATCTACCCAATCAAAAAATGAGCAGGGACATGAAATGACATTTCTCCAAAGAAGACATACAAATGGCCAACAGACATGAAAAGATGCTTAACATCAGTAATTATCAGGAATGCAAATCAAAACTACAATGAGATACAACTTCACACTAGTCAGAATGGCTATTTTCAAAAAGTCAACAAATAACATGTGTTGGTGAGGATATAGAGAAAAGGAAACCTTTGTGTGCTGTTGGTGGGACTGCAATCTGGTGCAGTCCCTATGGAAAACAGTATGGTTATTTCTCAAAAACCTAAAAATGAGTATACCATGTGACTCAGATATTGCACTTCTGGGTATTTATCCAAATGAAAAGAAAACACAATTTGTAAAGATATGTGCTTCTATTGTGTTCATTGAAGGTTTATTTAAAATAGCCAAGATATGGAAGAAAACTAGGTATCCAAAAATAGATGAATGGATAAAGAAGATGTAATATATAGTATATAGTATTGTGCATTGTGTTTTAGATGTGCATTATATATACATATATATACACACACACACACACACACACACACACATAGTGTATTACATATATATTTATATATATATAATGGAATATTATGCAGCAATATAAAAGAATAAATCTTGCCATTTGCAATAACATAGATGAATCTATAAAGTCATATGCTAAATGAAAAACGTCAGGCAGAGTAAAACAAATGCCATATGGTTTTACTTATATGTAGAATCTAAAAACAAAATGAAACAAACAAATAGAAAAAATAAAAGCAGGCTCATAGAAACAGAAGGGAAGGAGTGAGAAAATGGATAAAAAGAGAAAGAGAAATATAGTCAATAATATCATTGGCAGATGATTACTAAAATTAGTAGGGTGAACACATTGTAAGGTATAAAAATGTCAAATCACAATATTGTACAGCTGAAATTAATATAACCAAAATATAACCAATATAAAATTGTATACCAAATATACTTAAATTTTTTTTAAAAAAAAATTCTATACTATTATGGCAGGGCTTCTCTTGTTGGGGCACTTTTCTTATTTTTCTAGCTTTGTTTTATAATTCCGTTTTCTTTGCTTTTTTTGTGGAGTTGAAACTTCCTTGGGTCATGGTTCTTGTCATAATCATATTATTTCTGTATTCCTATTATTATTCATCATTCATAACATGTATTGGGTTTGTAAATATATTTGTTAAATAAATGGTTGATTCAAGTATAAATAAATGGACATTCTTTTTTTAAAAAAAAAGGAAAATAAACATATATACTTTTCAAAATGACCAATCTCAAACTGTCCTAAATATAGACATGACTAAATTTTCTTTATCCAATGTCAATTAGAGATTTAAAATAATTAATTTAATTATTTCAGGCCCTCATTGCATACTAGATCAGAATATTTGTTTTATAGAGAATACAAGCATTCCGCTAAATTTTCTAAATATACTATATTATTTTATCCATTCCATATTTATCATAAATGGGTTAGATAGTTTCTTCATTATTAAGCATATTTTTGGCATTTTAATTGATGATACATTTTTGAAAACTCTGACATCCATGGTATTTAGTAGAGTTAAGGATTTTATGTTTTGTTTCCCATTTTATTAGCAGAATTGTTTAATTTGCATTAATATCAATTTTTCAGATTTTTTTGCAAAAATGCTTTTCATTAATTTTGATTTTATGTATTTTTAATAATAATTTTTTGGCTTTCCTTCTTGACTCTATGCTTTTGAGCATCCTTGGTACTATTTTCTCACCTTTTTGCCCTTGAGATTCATATTTTATCTTAAATCTTGGATTATAAGGTAGTGCCTATAAAATCAATACTGATCACATCACACATCCAGAGCATAAATAAAGGATGTCTCTCTCTAGTAACAATGAGAGAAATGACTTCACTTCTGAGAACTGTAAGCTGACTTAAGAGAGCATACTTTTATATGGTTTCACAGAAAGAATGAGATGGTTGTCCTAACCTCTTCACCTCAAGAGTGCTATTTGTCCCTTGGTCAGGTTAGAAGAAGAGATGTGTGTGTGTGTGTGTGTGTGTGTGTGTGTGTGTGAGAGAGAGAGAGAGAATAAAAAAGGGAGTAAATATCAGCTTAACCTAATTCATTCATTCAATAAATATTTGTTGAACGCTTATTATTTGGTAGATTCTTCTAAATGCAAAAAAAGATAAACATTATCCACCGCCAAGCTCAAATTCTTGAAAGGTAAAGGATGCAGGAGACATACAATGTATAAGTAAAAAATTAAATGAATAATATAAAGAAGATTATGCTGTAGGTGTGATAATGGTATGGAAAAAGGAGAATCACTTTACTTTGGATTGAGAGGTTGAGAAGGACTCATTGAAAAGAGGCAGTAAGAAACTAAACACATAAAATTTTGTTTAAAGAACACTTTGAACATGAGAAAAGGTAACTGTATAGGTGGTAAGTTATGAATAAATTTAATGTGTGCCAAGAATAATTGTGATACCTAACATCATTAAGATATTTCCTTGGTTTGTCTCCAAACTTTAGTTCTTTATGACTATGAAAAATTTGTAAATTTTGTAAATTCAGCCCAAACCTAAGATTATATTCCCATCTTCATCAAGAGACTATATCTTTAGACTAAGGTAAATACTCACTATGTGTCAGAATAAAGTGAAGAATAGTCCACAGCTGTGTAGCTATCCTTATGCAATGCTCCTAATCACAGTGAAAATAGTATATAAATTATAATTTCTTATATCTATACTATAAGATCCAAAAACTGAGGCAATACAATATATCATTACTGCCACCCAAAATTTGTAAAATAAGTCAGAATATATGACACGCACAGGCAAAATGGGAAATAAAGATAAAATAGAAAAAAATAACAGATTTAGAATCTGAAAATCTGATATCGA
The DNA here is from genome assembly GCA_004027375.1 of Macroglossus sobrinus. Lineage (NCBI taxonomy): Eukaryota > Metazoa > Chordata > Mammalia > Chiroptera > Pteropodidae > Macroglossus > Macroglossus sobrinus. The sequence continues at coordinate 242,630 of PVKZ01001893.1, read as the reverse complement.
GTTCTGCTCTACATCTTATAAATTGAGTGATCTGTGAATCATTTACTCTTTGATCTTGGTTTCCTCACACAACAAATGAAAGCGACAAAATGCATTCTAAAGTCACTTTTTAAGTGTTTTTAAATTACAAACAGAAGCTTTCTTAAAATACACCTTCAGTGTACATATAGGTATGGATAAATTCATCTCAGGATATGTTACATAATCTAGAGATTAAAAAATATCAGTTTTAAATATTTCTACCTAGATGGGACTAAAAGATAATATTATATGATTCCCTGGTTTTAAATGCAGTCATGTGTCTCTTAACAACAGAATAGGTTCTGAAAATGCATCATTAGGCAATTTCATGGCTGTGTGAGCATCATAGAGTACACTTACACACATACCTAAATGGTATAGCCTGCTGCACACCTAAGCTATGTGGTATAGCCCATTTCTCCTAGGCTATGAGCCTGTACAACATGTTACTGTACAAAACAACATAGGATTAAATAAGCACAAGAGAAGGTGATGCAATCAAGAGATGCAGTAAACATAAGATATATGAAGCGGTTGCCATCATAACATGGCATACTGTTATATAGCAAAAAAATTTTATAAGTAGAAAGATTAAGCTCTAATATAATGATAAAAGAATATAATAGTAAGTGCATAAGCCAGTAACATAGTCACTTATCATTATCAAATATTATATACTATAGATAATTGTATGTGCTATACTTTTATACAACTGGCAGTGAAGTAGATTTGCTTATGCCAGCATCACCACCAATGCACAAGTAATGTATTTAAGCTCCTACTTAGGATGGCCACAATGTAACCAGGCAATAGAAATTTTCAGTTCCATTATAATCTTGTGGGACCATTGTCCATATATGTGGTTCGTCGTCGACCAGAATGTGGTTATGTGGTACATGACTGTGCTGGAGACTGAGACTCAGTGAAGTAAAACAACTGGTCTCAAAACACAGACAGAGACTAAGGCTATGTCTTTTAAATATTTCAAACAGAGCTTCATGATATTTAAAAGTAAAATATCTGGAAGATATATTATGGTATAGATGAAAAGAAAGAGACTCCTTTTTGTATATGTGATAACATTGATGAAGAGAAGGTCTACACAGAACACAGGATAAAATGTAAAACTCTACCTAAATAAATTATTATTAGTTAAGACAGATATCTGGGGCAAATGTACCTATAAACTCATTTTTATCACTTTAAAAAAAGTTAAATGTTATAATTTTCATGTTTGAGACATATTTTTACCTTCAATAATGATGACTCTTGAATTAGTCACAAATTATGCTATGGTAAATAATTTAGTTTTGATATGTTCCTGACTTTAATATATAAAGAGAAAACCAAAAATAGCAAAAACAAAAGTTATTTTTAAGACATGTTTAAATCCTCTGAGGCAATGTTGCAAGTATACATTTAGAAAAGATATGTGCAGTTGGGGATGTAATAAGAAGGAAACCCTCAAAGAATCACTATCTACCCTTTATGACCTCAATTTTAGTAGCTTCAAAAATACTGCTAAAAGAAGCAAAGAAAGTTCATTTTTACTAGCTTCCCTGGAGACTGTATTTCCAATCAAAATTGATTACTTTTCCATGCTATATATTGTGCAGAATGGTTAATAGAAAATCTACTATTCACTCATTCCCTTGGCCTACTTCTTGGCAACTACATTACACTGTACTTAATTTTCAAGTAAATAACATATTAAAAATTAATCAGAGGAAAGAGTAATTTAGAATTTAGAAGCAAAGTAAAAGATAAATAGTACAATCAAATTACAAGAAATGTTGCCTTAGTATAGATTTAAACTTCAGGCCCTAGAAGGAGTAAAGAATTAAGAAAGCCCTCTTTCAAGCATTTAACATTTCAATATGATGGCTCTCTAGTTCAGTTCTAGGGTTCAAGGTAAGGTTTCCTTAGTGGACTGAACAGAATTCTTTCCAACAGTTCTGCTCTTGACATTTGTAGGACAACATGATATAAGCATGCAATTTGCACACGTGCACATGTTATATACACACCTATATACTACGTAAATAATGTACATCGAGCCAATAAAATATTAAGTAAAATATGTTATTCTTTCTCAACATGATTTTATCTTTTATCTTAATCTTAAAATATTTTGCAACTATGTCTTTAAAATAATTTGAAATTCCAAGATTATAATTGGAATTCTCAAAGTCTTCTGCAGGTAACCCAAGGATTGCTAGCACTCAGCCTGTGGTTCAAATGCCTTCTCTTTTGTTCCCTAAACTCCATTCAACACTGCAAGGAGCTTTAGGTACATGAATAGATACCACAGTCCACTCATCTAAGCTCACATACTCCACAAAGAGCTATTTCTTGGCCCTATAGATGGGTTTGATGGCTTACTTACTCAGCACATCTTGGGAAGTGGGTCGTGGTGTTCTACAAAAGTCTAGAAGAAGTCAGGTGACAAGATGGCCATGGTTCTTTGATATAATGGACCATGTACCTCATGAGGCAGCTACTATCATAAGAAGTCCAGGAAAGAATTCTCTATATAAGGGCTGAAAGAAGAGACTTTTCTTGCTGGTGGCACTGCCCACCAGTGTTTCTCAGGACAGATTAATGAGCCATCTCTATGGCTTGGAATCATGCAAGTGGCAATGTGACTTCCCTCATGCTCTTTATTACTACTGCCTCTGAAAGATATGGTTTAAGATAGGGTCTTGGTAATGGTTTGAAGGGACTTATCAAGTAATCTTTAGCTGAAATGTATCTCTGGTTACTTTATTTATTGACCTTTCTCCACAGTTCTTTTTAAAAATGCAGTTCTTTGAAGAAAATTGCATAAATTCTACTCTTTCCTATCACTGAATTTATCAACTTATATTTTCCTATTTTCATTTCTTTATTCCCAAGGCACTTCATAATTTCTTCATGGAAAATAGTGTGTAGTATAAAATAAACACTAAATTTGGAGTCCAGTAAACCTACTTTCAAATTCTGGCTAAACCCTTTCCAAAGTTTCATACTCTAGAAAAATTCAATAACTTCTATAAGCCTTAGTTTCCTTACCTGTAAAATAGAGTAACTACCAACCACATGGGCTTGGTGTGTGAATTTAGAGAGATAATTTCTAAATGTCCACATACAGTATATTGTATACAAAAACTGCTTAGTAAATGGCTATTGTCATGAGTATCTTGGATAGTACATTTAATATAATTTCTATATCACAGAAATCTAAGGTTCTTAAGGTCATTTTTTAAAATATTCTCTGTATTTTTATCACCCAGCATGGTATAAAAATATAATAAATAATTAAGATAAATTAAGTTCAGTATATAGGCTGCATAAGAACACAGGACAAACCTTTCCCCTCCTCCCTCTCTTCTTGAAGCTTGGTATTATCTCTAGTCTCTTTAATAATTGCTTCCCTACCTTGTTTAGTCTTCAGCTAAAGAGGATCTGGCATGCAGTAATTAGCATGATTATTTCTCTTCAGATAGTCAATTCATTTATGCCAAACTTACTGAGTACCTACTCTGTGTGGGCTATGAGAAAATAAAGATAAATAAGATATTTGTTTTCATAGTATAGTAGAGAAAAATACATTGAAACAAAAAATTGAAGTTTAAAAAATGTAAAACCCTTCAGGAGAAAATACTCATTACCATAGATATACACACACACACACACACACATATATATATATATATATATATATATATATATATATATATATATGCATGTATGTATTTAAATTTAAAACCCTTCAGGAGGAAATACTCATTACCTATATATATATATACACATATATATACACATACACACACACACACACACACACAATGAGTTGATGTTCAATGTAATAATTATTACTTAAGATATAGAATAGAAAACAAAAAATTAATAAAGACAACAATTGCTTCTTAGAGATTAGCAAAATTGGCAAGCCTTTTGCTAGATGTACCTAAAAAAAACTGATGATTCAAATTAATAAAATTAAGAATGAGTGAAAAAAAACATCCTTATGTACCATAAAGATGCAAAAACTATTATAAGAAAATTTTATGACAAAAAATTAGATATCATAAATAAAATGGAAAAAATCTTTGAAAAAATACTACTTAAACTGACTCAAAAACATAGAATAGCTGAATTGACTTATAAGAAGTAAAGAAATTGAATTTGTAAGTTAAATACTTTCTACAAATGGCTGGCTTCATTGGTAAATTTTACTGAATGTTTAAAAAATAATTCTTCCATTCTTTCTAAAACTCTTTTAAAAACTAGAACACTTCTAATTCACTGCATAAGGCCATTATATCCTTGATATTAAACCAAAGACATTACAAAAAAAGTAAATTTCAAGCCAATATTTCTTGTACATATGGATGCAAAAATCTTCAATATACCAGCTGATCAAATTCAGCAACATATAAAGAAGATTGCACATCAATCAAATACATCATCCTTTCTCCTGGATTATATTACAAAGTTCAAATTATAATATTCCATCAATGTAAGACATTATTGTATTAATTTTAAAGAGAACAAAAACCACACGATCATCTCAATAGATGCAGAAAAAGCATTTGACAAAACCTAAAACTTTACATTAAAAAAATAACACTCGAAAGCTATAAAATATCCAGGGCTAACATCATATTTAATGGTCAAAGACTGAAAGGTGTTCCCTCAACATTTGTCCTCTGAAGTCTGATTCTGAAATTCCACTGTCCTTTCATCAGTGTTAGATTGTGTGGGCTTCATCCAGGCATGAACGTTTATAATGTTTTTTTTTTAAGGTGTTTTCTGTCCTATGCTACAAGGAGTGTTTTTATTTCATCTTGCTGTTAAATTCTTTAGATCTAAGAAACCTGTATCTTAAGGATGATTCTCTCCAAGCAGTTAAAAAATCCAGAGCTAACTTCAACTCGGGTTACAAGGCTGCTTGCCTCTTTAACCTGAATGAAAAATTAATCTCTAGAAAACTGCCAGTATGATACTATGTGCAGAATTAAATTTGTGTCAGCTGAGCTGGTACTATACCTATCTTGGACAGTTATAAAATTTAAACCTCAGACTTTGCTAAAACTTGATGTGTTTCTGTAGAGCACTCAAAACTCAGGTGCCTTGCATGTTAAAAGTGGAAAAAATTGTTTTAGTATCAATTGTCTTGAGTCCTATTTCTGAAAAGATAATTCCCATGATAATCAATATTCTTTCCTTTTATCATAGCTGGTTAGCAAAATCTTATTTTCTATAGTCCAAAGTCAAGCAGATTCAACTTGTATGTACATTAAAAACAAAAGCCTTCTCTTTAAATTATAAGTGCACAATTAAGCTAGTTACCCTCACCACTCTGCAGCCAGCATATGTTGAGACCACAAATCAGACAAGACCTTAGTTGAGACCCATACAGTCTGTATTTTTGCTGGTCACCACATTTGCTGAGGTCCTCAGCACTTGATTTTGCCTTTGCTGAAGTCCTACAGTTTTGCTGAGAACTGCAGCATTTGTATAAGACTTAGGGCCAACTTTTACAACTTGGTTTATAGAAATAATTGCCTGACATTTGACAAAACTGCTTTATGCTACAATGTCTGACCAAGATAAAAATCCCCTTGGCTTGCATTAAATACAGAAGTCACCCAGAATGCAATGGCTATAAGTAAGTTGTGGCCAATTGCATTTTACTAAGATGCCATTCTGCATTTTGATCTTGCCATGTTCCCATTAAGAAGTAGAGTCTAATTGTCTTCCCTTGAATCTGAGTAATTTTTGTCACTTGCCTAACTAATAAAGTATGACAGTAGTTAAGATTCAGGACTTCTGAAGTTTGAGAAGGCTTGTTGCTTCTACCTGGATCTCTTGTAAGCCAGCCACTATTTTAAAAATATAACTAACCAGAGACTATAGCGCTACAAGAAGCTCAAACCATATTGAGAACATCTGGAGAATAAAACACCATGTGGAGAGAGAGGAAAGCCAAGGAACATGGAGGTACTGGACATGTGTGTGAAGATGGCATCTTGAAAGTGATGTTCCAGGCTCAGTTGCCTTAGATGATGCCATAAGGACACACTGTCTAAAGTTTTGGGATAGTTTGTGATGCAGTAATAGATAAGCAGAGCACCACTTGCACACCTATAAAAATCTCCAGATTATGTACACTGATGACACTGTACAGCAAGAAAGTTAAAAGGCATTCACCCATCAATATCCTAATGTTATTTATTTCTCCGAAAAACTAATTCTCCTTTGAGGGTTCTAAGTATTTGGCTTAATACAGAGGTTGCCGGTGTTTTTGAGCTCAACTTCTCCTTCCTCTTGTATTCTACTTCCTCTCCTAAAGATAAGACCTAATATTCTGAATTTTCAGTCTGGTAGAGAGCATGCATTCTTTGAAAATTATGTATTACAAAAAGAAAGGGAAGAAAAGGAGTTGGCAACAGTTGCTTTTTTTTTTCTTCCAGACCAATCAGGTGTCACTCTTTATCCTAGATGAAAATGATAATTGGGATAGAGAGAGATCAGAAGTGCTAACTGTTAAGAAAAGAGATGCTATACAAACAAGAGAGAGACCAATCATTTTCCCTCCCTCTCCCCCTTCCCCCACCATGAGAATGTTAACCAAAATATCTTCTGCCTAGTGTCATAGGAGAAAGATAGAGAAAAGATGATGGCATCCAAATAATATGTAAGGTTTCATCCTCTCACAGCTAAAAATACACACTATAATCTATTTTAAATCAATGTATTATCCGTTAAGACTTGTCAGTTGCAATTTACTGAAACTCACATGAGCTAACTCAGGAATCAGTTATAAGGCTAAAAGCGGGAATGTAGCTGGGTCTCAAAAAGTATCTCCTGCTCCTATCTCTCCGCTTCAAGGCATGCTGTCTTCATTCTAATTTTTCAAGCAGATCTACTTTTTCTGTTTACCAAAATAGATGACAAAAGGGAGAAAAAATCTCAGTTTCTAAATTCCGAATTCCTGGTGAATGTAAGAATTAAGGAGACATCTTGAGCTTGGTGCATTTTCCTGGACTTGACCTTGGTGTGAATACAGGGCCACATTATGTGAGTGAGAAGAAATGGTTACCTTAAAAAATCATCTTTTCCCATGAATAACTTAGAAAGATTAGTATTCAACCAAACATGAGTTTACAACAATCACCAAAGATTTTGTGACAAGGTGTATGAACTGAAAACCTGCTAAGGACTCCATGATGCCACCTTTATCGATGTATAAAATAGATGACACCACAGTGAAAACTCTATGAAATTAGTAGTAGCATTTATAGAAAAAAGGGGGGGGGCAGATTTAAGGGCATTTCACCATCTTCCTAGATGGTATATGAAGACAAAGAGAAGAGAACAGAACACATTCTCTGGAAGATAAGTCTAGTATAGCTAATCAGACTGAAGTTTGTATACAATTTGTATACTATGTCTTTCTTGGATAACAAGGAAACAGCCTGAAATACCAAACCACTATCACCTTGCCATCTTCTTTAAGGGTATATTGCAACATTCAAATGATATGATTGATATAACCATAACAGGAATCTTCTGCTAATTGAATTGGAAGTAATACTGCATGTTCAATATATTGCATAGTGCCCAGATTGCAAGAAGAGGGCATTATGCCACATGCAATATGTCAGAAAACTGTCTAAGAGAATCGCTTTAAAAAATTAGATGTTTCCAATGTTTCATGTGTGTCTCTCATAATGTTTCTGAGAAAGATATCCCATGGCACATATATGCATCCTCATAGCTAAAGTGATTTGGAGGTCTTAATATGTATGTAATAAATACTGACTCATTGATTAAAACCTAAAAATTGTTCAGCAGCTAGAAACATTCTTGGTTAGATTTAAGACACCACATTCTTTAGAATGTCAGAAAATATATGCACTAAGATTCTTGACCTATGTAACCATCTCATTCTGGAACTATTAGCAATAGTTTACGTGCTGTTTCAGTTTTCCAGGGTTGCCATAAAAAAAGTACCACAAACTAAGTGATTTAAAACAACAGAGATTTATTTTGGAGACCAAAAGTTTAATAACAAAGTGTTGGCAGAACTCATGCTCCTTTTGAAGGTTCTAGGGGAGGATCCCTCCTTGTCTCACTTAGCTTCTGGTAGCCCCAAATGTTTCTCGGTTTGTGGCAGAATAACGTATATCTTTGCCTCTTGAAAGCTGTCTTCCCTCTTTGTCTCTGTGTCTTCATGTGGCATTCACTTTTCCACGTCCCTGCTTTCTCTTCTTATAAGAACACAGGTAATTGTGGATTAAGGCCCCACTCTAGTGAGACACTAACATTACCTTAACTTGATTATATTAGTTAAGACTCCATTTCCAAATAAGGATATAGTTGTAGGTCCAAGGAGTTAGAACTCAACATATTCTCTGCGGGGAACATAATTCACCCCCCCATTAGATGCTTCCTTATGTTAAATTACTAAGTGAGACACTTTTAAATGATTAAATCTGTGATATTCAGAAAGTCAAACATTTGATTAGCTGCTTGCTGTTTTGAACAGGAGAGTTTATTCCCACAGTCAGATTTCACATTCTTTTCAAAGAAAAAAGGCTAAAAACCATTCTTTGCTTTACCAAAAAATAAATACTCTTATTTCAATGTTTTTACACTGAGAAAAAAATGCTGTTTTTGGAGGCAACAATAAAATATAGAAGCACTTGGATAATGGTGCCCACTGCCATGAACACCAGAGCAAGTGCCACCACTTTGGCACACACAAAACTTATTGATTTAAAAGAACACTGCATTAAAAAAGATTTAATGGGCCATGAGAACATAAAATAATGTATTGTTTTATAATCCATTTGAGCATTCTTGGAAGAAAAGCTCTTCGTGCTTAGTGAGTAGTTTATGGTTCTTAGAGGCTCCTATAAATGTTTATGTTGATTTCTGTACTTTTGGAGGCAGCTGCTTTCATTAGAAAAGGAGCTTAGTTTTTGGGTGGCAGATGCTATGAGATAAAATCAGTTTTTCTTCCCATCTTAAAGTTTACTTCTACATATTGCGGCCAAAGAAAAAAATTAGAAATATTATCATATAAAAAATGCTGTGATGCTGCATATATTCATTCATTCGATAAGTATTTATAGACTGCCTAATGTGCCAAACTTCTGCTAAGAATTAAGAGTGGTAATATATTTAAACATGATGAAGTAAAACGAATATTTAACTGTATCGTGAAAATCATACTTCAAATGCGCTATTACTACTGGGAACCTGAGAATAACAGAGGCCAGAATATGAATCCTAACTCTGCCATTTACTGGTTTTCTGAAATTATTTAAACTACTTTAATTCTCAATTTAGTACTTGAAAAGTGAAAATAATAGCTTCTTCCTTAGTGGACAGTGTTACCTTTAAATAACATTTACATATAAAAGCACTCAACAAAAAAACTGAAAACCTGGTACATTTAATATTCATTAAGTGGTATTTGTTATTGCTAATTACTATTATTAACAATTTTAAAAAACTAATGTTCAAAAATGTCTCAGAAGGTTAAACCTAATATATATAATTAGTTGTCTAGGTTTGCAACCCTGGAAGGCTTAAAAACTCAGAAAACGTATTCCCCCAATTCTGGAAGCTAGAAGTCCAAAATCAAGTTGTCAGCAGGGCTATATTTTCCCTGAAGCCTCTAGGGAACTATCTTTCCTTGTCTCTACCAATTTACGGTGGCTGCTGGTAATCTTGGTATTTCTTGGCTTGTTGATGTATCACTCCAATTTAATCTCTGCCTCCCTCCTCACCCCTGCATACCTATGTTTCTGGGCGAAGATTTTCTCTTATAGAAAAAAACAGTTTCATTGGATTATGGACCTACTTTAATCCAGTATAAACTCATTTTATCATATCTAATTAAATCTGCAAAACCTTATTCCTTATTTCCAAATAAGGTCACATTCATAGCTTCTGGGTAGACATAGGTTTTGGAGGGACACTACTCTACTTAACACACTCTCTAAACACACACACACACACACACGTGCACACTTTAAAAATTTGTGAAATATTTTGTAAACTCTAACTTCCAAAGCATTAGAACCTTCTGTGAAGCAGAGGCACCTGAACATCTCTGTTTAACTGACTTAAGACTTAAGAAAGATGATTTACAATTTTCTGACCAAATTTTAATTATTTCCTCTTTGAATGTACTAGGTTGACCTCTGCCATTCCTGAGATGTGTAGAGTGACCTGGAAGAGCAGGATATCCAACCATCTCAGGCTAGGTAACTATCTGATCTGACACACTGAACAAAAACCGTGGGGTCAAAATAAAAGGTATAGAATTAGAAACAGATTACATGGAAAAGGCTTAGAAATATGTTCCACAGCTCTACTTCACTCAGCAATACTATTCCTGGGAAATTTGTAATTATACTCTTGAAAGATCCAGATTAAGTATGTGATAGTACTCTCTTGTATATAAAATTGGAAATAGTAGAACATAAGGGCTTCAGGCAGTGCTTTCTGAAGTAGATATTTCAGGAGAAAATATTTCAAAGTCTGTGAGAAATTTATATTTGTAGTTTTTATTATGATTTAATGGTTTCTACTAGATAGTACATATATCTAAACTGACAATAGATAAAACTATCCACATATTGTGTGTGAGCTCAAATTTTTAATTGATAGAGGTGTGTATTAAATTTTTGGAAACTATTAGCTTAGAACTTGACTTTGTATTTATGCATTTATCCATATAGGTATTTATATATAATGTATTCATATGTTCATATAATTATTAAAGTATTCATCTACTGTTTATTGGATATATCTATATGACGTTGTAGTCTAGATGTAGAGACACATTATAAACAGAACAATGTACCTACTCTTAGGAGTTTACATTTTAATGAGGGAGAAAGCCAAATAACAATTATCTATCAAGCATTACAAGAGATAATAAATTAAGAATTAAAATGAATCAGGGAACACAAAAAAGCATAATTCACTAATTTTTTAAAAAATATAAATTGGACTTTATCAAAATTAAAAATTTATGTGAAAAACACTGAAAAAGAATATAAAAACAAAAAAAACATTGGGATAAAATATTTGTAAAAAACATGATAAAGCAATTGTATATAAGTGCTCTTAAAATTCAAAAATAGAAAAACAAACCAATTAAAAACTGGGGAAAAGATCTGAAAAGACCCTTCAGAAAGAAGATATACATAAGACAAATAATCCTGTGAAAGATACTCAATATCTCTTGTCACTAGAGAATTGCTAATTAAAACAAAAACAAGATACCACTATGCTCTTATTAGAATGGCTAAAAAACAAAAAACAAAAAGCTCTGACAAGTGGCATCATCAATATGGCAAATTAGCAAGCTCCAGGCCCTTATTCCCCCAGGGAGAAACCAAATTAACAATGACATAAAGAACAAAATAGCTTTGTGAGAAGTCTAGAAACCAGTTTAGAAGTTGAAGCAACCAAGCAAACGCCTAATCAAGAAAAAACTACACCTTACAAAAGAAAACCTATTTATTAATGAAAAATGTAACATATAATGAACAGAAAGAAAAAAAAGAAAAAAAATGACACTGAAAACAGTAAGAAATTCTGTAGCACTCTGCTCCCTTCTGTTCCTTCACCTACTCACAGCAGTGCAGCATAATTAGTGAAGCTGTCAACTGCCACAAATAGAACAGGATGACCCACCATATATCTTGCCATAGTCAAGATAGAAAATTATGGGTGATTGGACTTAACACAAATGCTAAAATAAGAGAGTAGTGGTTAGCTATGGGTTATATTATGAAGCTAGAGTCAGCAGGCTTTGCATATGAATTGGGTGTTTGCAGTGGAAGATCATTCATTGAGATGAGTAAGAATAGGAGACCCACACATTGGGTGAGCATAAATCAAGAGATTTTGTGTATATCACATTTGAGGTAGATAGTAAACATCTAAACACAGGATCAAGTCAGCAGTATATATATATGATTCTGTAGGTCAGGATAAAGGATAAGCCTATAGATGAAAACTGAGAGTTATAAACATAAAGATAATCTTTAAAGATAATGAGCAGACTAGATGGGATTATCTAGGCAATAAGCGATATATAGAAAACAAGTGTTCTGAGGATGAGCTCTCAGGCCCTCCAGCAATTTGAGGTTTGAACCAATAAAGTTGGCTGAGAAAAAGCAGACAAAGAGGTAGGAGGAAAACTAAGAAGTCAAGCAAAGAAAAATATCGATATAAGAAAATGATCCATTCTGTCAAGCGCTGATGACAAGTTTAGAAAAATGAAGATTGAACACATACCTTGGATTTACTGAAATGGAGGTAATCAATAGCCCTTATAAGAGCTCTTTTAGTAGAATGGTGGAGATACAAATGAGATTATAGGGTATTCAGGATCAACCTGAAAAGTAAAAGTGGATGAAGCATTTGCAGACAACTGTCCTATATAACTTATGCTATACATAGGAAAAGAGTTTATGGAGTAATAACTGGAGGGTGCTGTGAGGTTAAATGAAGGGTCTGTTGTTACTGTTCTTAACAATTGTTCTTATTTGTTTTTATTTTTATAAAATGAATAATCTTAGAAATTAACAATTTGGTGATAGAAATGATCTGGTAAAAAGGAGAAAAGAAATGTTAATATAAGGAGAAAGAGAATTAATTATTTTAAAAATAAAACTTTTGAATAAATGGAAGGATGAAAAGGAGAACATCCACAAAAACAAAAGATGAGGCACAGGGTGCAGATTCAGATGTAGGAAGATTAGATAGATGTGGCAGCATGTAGAACATTTCTTTTAATTGCTCATGTTTTCTTTAAAGAATCAAGGTTAACTAAGAACAGGGAAAACAGGTTGGAGGTGGCTTTGGAAGTCTGAAGAGCAAATAGAAGGTGTGAACTGAGTATCTCTGGAATGTGAAAGAACAAATTAACTAAGGACTTTAGATCATCAGGAATTACTGAGGGGAAATTTGAAATTTAAGATAAATTTAAAGTGAGGCAGTAAATGCAGTTGCATTGCCTGTGTATAGCAGCGATGACTTAAATTTAAAAGATGGTTGAACTTTTGTCAGGTTGAATGTGATTGAGAAACAAAGTTGTAAGTTAACCATAAGTGTATGCAAAAGAGAGGTGATACCACAAGGCAGCTAATGGACAAGAAAAAATTGTAGAATTGGTCCAAAAATTTACTAAGTGGGGTGGCTTCAAAGACTTTCTAGCAATAGAGTGAAAGTGTAGACAATTAGAGGACAGTAGTCAAAAACAGAGGTGCTTGTAATTGTGCCTGTGGAGGAGGCACAATTAGCTATAGATCTATAATATAAACTTAGATGTCAGTGGCTAAGATGGCATGATGGACAAAATCAAAACGAATGAGGAATTCAAGGAACACCAAGGGATCTTCATAAATATGTGTTCGATGTCCAGTTCTACCAATTACTAGCCATGTAGTCATGGATAAGGTATTTGATCTTTCTAATCTTCAACTTTATTATTTATAAAATGAAGCTAAAAATGATCCTTACCTTAGAGATATTTTGAGAGTAATTAAAGATAATGAAAATTTATTGAACACTTACTTTGTTGTAAGCAATGTAAGAAATTAATTCAATGAAATTCCATATCACTAAAATTGGTGTTCTTCTTCCATCCTATAGAGATTGGTATAGATGTAGATAAATAGATATAGATTTGAAAGAGATGATCATTTTAATAAGTTTAACCAAACAACAAAAACTTGTTAAACTAACTCAGTGGTTGGAAACCCCTTTGTCCCCTATTCCTTTCACTGCACTTCAGGCTCTTCCAATCCTGCTCCTGTTTGAATCCCATGACTACAAATGCCCAATTTGTTTTCTCCAAGAGAATGACTATAGATGCAGAATTTTCTTTCATTCAGAATTCCTTGTGTTGAATACTCATTATAATGTAATGACCATGGAATGACCTACTAGAGTTAGATATTCTCCTGAGATCATTGTACCCGGATTCAGCATTTCCTGAATGCAAAGACATTTACATAATTTATGGGGCCTTGGCGCAAAATAAATTGTTCAATGTGCAAAAAAAAAAATTCTCATTAAAGGTGCAAAAATACAAAAGTTTTCTCTTTTTTAGTGATATCTCTCTAATTGACACACACCAGTATTTTGTTTTTTACAAGAACAATGAAAACACTGTACAAAAGTAACTCAAAGTTTTTATTTCACTTGATACAGATACATTCTTTTACATATTCTACCTCTGCCTTACTGATGAGTAAGGAAGGACTGAAAGGAAAAGCAACTATGGATTGATCTATCTTTCCCTTTCCTTTGTCATATTTTCAGAGTATATGATTGGCTAAGACAGGGACATAACACAAATAAGAAAGAACATGATAGGGTTCCTTTGTTGTTTGTGATTCTCAGAATGCCATTGCCTTCTTACTGCATTTCTAGCAAGTTTTGTTGTAATACAAAGCATGGTCTCTTGAAGGAGTTAGTTCACTCACTGATAGATACAAACATGCTTACCTTGTACTCATTTGAGTCCTGATAAACCTTTATGCACTGTGAGTCCTCCATATTTCTGGACTCATGGGCATTGTGAATGTCATGTGAATGGGGCTGGAGAGACTGCTAGTGGACACATATTGCACAGATTTCTTCTGTTTGCCTGCATAATCTATTGCCCCACCTCACTTCACTTACAAAATACAAACGGAATGGTAAAATAGTTAAGAACACAGTGGGAACCACGGAGCCTTAAACCAATGTCAGGCTCTTCTGAATGTAGAGTCCTATGAGATGCATGTCTATGAATCTGTCCTTAACATGAATACCTTACTTGCTACTAAAACTCATGCAATACATTAAAAAATTTTATCAGTTAATACGGTGAGAGATGTGTTTTAGTAGAAGAAAATAAACATCTGTTTTATGAAATTTTCTTTATTTTTCTATTCTCATTCCTCTTATCTTTCTACACACTCTACACAAGGCCTTTTTTTCCCAGCCAATTTCCTACTTAGCAAAAAGTCTGGGTTCAATCAATCTTAAAAATGAACACTGATGCTAAGAATGTCCAGAGTAGGCTGGGCACTGATATAATCCACAAATTCTTGCATTTGGCACAGCGCTCACCTTCACAATTTTCCTAAGACACACCCTTATTCCTCATCTATGCTTCTCTGATTATCAAGGTTTCCCGAAACTTGGATGGGTAATACTGTCCATTTATCACCCAACAGGACCACTCATATGCCAGTGAGGAAACGAGAGAGCATCAACTAAAATCATGGCCTCTGAAACCAATCTTCCCGGGTTAAAAATATCAGTGTTGTCACTTAGTAACAGTGTTTATCATAAGTTACTTCTTTTTGCCTCAATTTCCCCATACATAAACTGGTGATATCTAAATTACATTGGAGTTTTAAGGATTAAATGAAATAGTACAAGCAAAGAATTTAGAACATCCCTAATACAGATCAACGCTCAATCAATATTAGTCATTGTTTTCTTAACTGGCTGGTAGTTATCTCTTTTCCTTAATGTCATCTTTAAATTATTTACAGGATAATTTCATGTAACTTAACTTTTATATTTTCCAGCACTGCTACAGTTATTTTTCTGCTACATTTAATTATTGCTTACATTATCAAAGGTATTTAAGGATGGAGAATGAATAGAATTCATGGCCCAGCTCATTATCTTGAAAACAGGATACTACTTGCTACTATACAGTTTATAAGAGCAACATATTTCTAAAACAAGTACTATTTATCACCATATATCAAGAAGAAAAATGAGGCCTAGAAATATCTTAATTTATCTAAGAGAAAACAACCAGGAAATAATAAAATTTGGAAGTACATCTTTTCTATTCTAAATTAACATATTTTATACACTTCTGTCTTATCAGGTAGGATCAGTTTGTTAGAAAAATGATCAGAAGCATAACATTGAAAAAGAGCAACTCCTCCTCAGTTTTGGAGATCCATATGTGTTCAGATGTAATAGGGCTTTAAGGCATTTGTTTAACATTTCAAAATGGATAAGATCAGAGAATGTATTGACTCACCATAGACTATGTAATTACAAAGGTGATAAGGTTTCTCACTCATGTAATAAATTCAGAGGGAAGATATAATCAAGTTAACAGAGTATGCTGCAGTCATTCAAAACTCAGGTTCAGTAGACAGAAGCCTACACTTAGTAGCTGTATGTTTTTTGAGTAAGTTCCTTAATCTTACAAAGCCTCAATTTTACCATCAGTAAAATGTGGAGAATAACAGGAAAATGTTTAAAATATTTAAAACAATACTTACCAATTCTTTAAGCTATTTAAAACATTACTAATGCTAATATTTAATTGCTTTTTAATATAATAATATCTTATTTCTTTTCCTTGTCTTAGTCTGAAAATTTACAAGGGCATTAAAATAGCCACTAAAATTCATAATTCTATTGCATTCACCAACTGAGGAATACAAGAATGACAATCTAAATGACAATATTTCTTTTCATCATACTTTATCATTGTATTACCATAAAATAAAATTAAGTAAATGAAACAGACAAGGATTCTTAAACAATCTTTCCACATATGTAACTACACTAGGCAGAAAAATGATGGTCTCACAAATATGTTCACTTCTCAATCCCCAGAATCTCTGAATATATTAATTTATATGACGAAGCATCTTTGCATATGTCATTAAATTAAGGATCTCGAGATGATGGGGAGATTATTCTAAATTATCCCAGTGAAACTAATGTAATCAGAGGGGTCTTAATAAGAAAAAAAAATAGGCAGAGGAGTCAGTCAGAGAAGGAAATATGATGTCAGAAGGAATGTCAAAATAAGCACTGAAGATACTACATATACTGCTGGCACTGAAGATAAAGAAGGGGGCCAGGAGCCAAGAACTATGGGTGACTTTTGGACCCGCAAAAGGCAGGGGAATGAATTCTCCTCAAGAGCCTCCAGAAGGAACACAGCGTGCAACATCTTGATTTTAGCATATTGAAACTCAATTCATATTTCTGACCTCCATGATTATAAGATAATTATTTGTATTTAAAGCCACTAAATGTGTGGTAATTTGTTATAGGAACAATAGGAAATTAACATGTTAACTACAATATGTTTAGAAGTTTCTAAAGATATTATAAAATCTCTTTCACCCAAAGGAGGATTTACCTTAATGCTGAAAATTATCCTATTGACACATCATGTGAAAAAAATACTTTCTTAAACTTTTACTTCTAGGTAGTTATTCTTTAAATTCTTTCAGTTAAATTGTCTGCAAATTAAGTAGTGGAAAGTTAGCTGATGTAAAGGACATTGTACTTTCAGCTAAAATTTCATGGTGTAGAGAGAGAGAAATGGTTTTCAGTGTTTTAATTTTGTTATAACATAATCATCTGCCAAATTGTCTAGTTATAATTTAGTCAGAGAAACCATTTTTCTGTGTTTAATTATATTTTATATTTTAAGGTATTATATACAACATTCATAAAACTACTACAGCGAAAATGCAATTAAATTTGCTTTTTAAGTTGTAGAATATCTTTTTAAATTATTTTTCTTGCTTGACAATTACCTGTTCAAAGAAATAACAGGTCCAAACTAAAAAAGAATATGTGGAAAACAGATATATCTATTTGCTTGTAAAATCTTAACATTCTTATTTTAACCTTTTTAATTATGATATTATGTCCTTTTTCATTTTTCTTATATCAAAAAACAAGTTTCTCAACTAAAAATGTGTCTTTCAGATAGTGATACTTATTTCTAACAGAGCATTTTATCTCTGGAAAGATATACTTAAAATGACATTGAACCTAATATTTCTATGTTGCTGGAGTCTTATTTAAGAAGAAAATAAAATTTTACTGTACGCTTGACCTGTGGCCCTAGTTATGGAACACACCACAAATAAAACTAGCCAATAATAAATTAATCTGACATTTTGGAAAACAAAACATGTGTCTCTTAGTGGGTTCAAAGTACATTTAATTTCTATAAAGCTTTGCTCAAAGGAAAGGTCTTCTCTGGTATTTCTTCAAACAATTCATTCTTAGATATGAGTATTTGTAGCTAAATGATCTCTATTGGTGAACCTAATTGGTTCACCAACATAAAAAATGAAACTCAAAATTTTTAAGATTCATTGAATAAAGAAAAATTTGGACTTGAATTGCAGTTACTTATGTCCTGATTAATTAACACTCAACAATTAAAGAAAAAAAGGAAGAAACTTTCAAGATGAGGATGACAATAGTTAAATTCAGTATGATATACACAAGAGAACAAGGTTGAGTCACTTTTTACCTTGAAGAGTCTTTTTTATATGGACAAGATAATTACTTTTATATTTTAAGAATATTGTTCTGTCTAGGTAATTTCTTTGTAATTAGATTTTTTTTACAAATTTTTATTTTTTCTTCTTTATTGAGATATCATAGGAGCAATCTTTATATAGAATACTTTACATTTTCTTTAACAAGAGCATAACAAAAGAAAGAGAAAATGAAGATCAAAAGATGCCATTTTTTTACATAGTATTAGAAGCACACATGAATATAAATGAGTAAAAGAAAACAATTTTAGTGATTTTTCTTAGAGGATGAATCTTCAGAAAGTAGCATGATGGGGATACTAGAAATTGTAAAATAAAAGAATTTTAAAAAGAGATTGAGTCTAAAAAGATAAATGATGAGCAAAAATGTTCTGCAAATTGGATCTATCAAAAAATGAAAAATGGATACAGGTTCATTTAATTAGAACTTCTTGGAATTGTATCATTATTGCTGTCAAAAAATAAACATGTCTCAATTTCCTTTAGCTGCTTTTGTGAAAGTCAACAGAAAAGTGCAAAATTCGAGAAAGTTTTTGGAGAAGTGAAGAATCATTATAATTAATGTGGTGTTATTTAGAAAAAAACTAAAGGTGACATACTATTGTTTTTCATCACACAAATTTCTATAATTTATTAGCAAAATTATCTATTGGAAAAATAAATTAATTCAACTGATTATTAAATTTAATATAAGCAGTTTAATAAAAACTTTGAAAAGTAGTAATGGCAAAATTGTTAAATATTTATAGTAAAATAGATGATTCAATGTTCTGATTTATAATTGTTTGAATTTTAAATTATCTGCATAGAAAGTAAAGCTTTCCTCAATACACTTATGATAATAGTACAAATATATATTAAAACAATTATATATTGGTATCAATTACTGACAGATATGATATCTATAGTTATCCATATATTTTATAATAGAAATAGTAATATTCTATTAATATTATTTTAATTAGATATCATCAAAGTTTGTAAAATGTTTATAAGAAGTTTCAGTAGTTTACCTATGCATCCTTCACAGAACTTTCTGTTGTTAACTGTTAATTATATTAATTATGGCAACAATATAAATCATTTTTTTCTAATTATTATTTTCTTTCCTAGATATTTCAGATTATGTGGTCAGGATCTATGCCTTTTTTTTTTTAATACCCTGTATGCCATCATCAGCACATAATACATAGCAGGTATCCAAGGATTTTTTTTCAAAAATAAATGAGTCATTAAATGTTTATCAAGTGGATGAATATTTTATATTTATATTAATGAATGAATGAACAAATGAGTTTGAATATTTTTTATATTGAGATTACTGACCCTAAATAAATCTTTACCTGTTTTTTTTATTTTAAAATCATTGAAGTATTGCAATTTTTAAAAATCTATCAGTCAATATAAAGAGAAATACAAACAAAATAAATAAAAAAATCTATCCACAAAAAATGTTTTTACTCTTTTCGACATACAATGTATGAAACGTAACAAGATCACACACATGAATAAGTTAAAAATAAGATCAATACTCAAAAGGAATTAGAGGAAGTGAAGCCAGATTAGGAGGTAGGTTAGAAAGATGGATTTAAGAAGAATGGAGTATAAACTAAAATTTTAAGAATTTATTGGGTTTGGAAGAGAAGAAGACATTTCAGATTTGAAGACAGCTTACAAAACAATGAAAAAATGGAGAGGAAGAGAAAAATTTGAGAAATCATCTGAAAGATGATTTGATGTAATTGACCATGAGTAGCAAGTGAAGTAGAAAGAAAAGTAAGGTGATTAAGTCAAGAAATTATGACTTAAGAGAAAGAGACTAAAATGGCCATTAGCAGAAATGGGAAAATGGGGAATGACTTTAAGAGAGAACAATCACACATGTTTCATTGTTGTACAAGAAACAGATTCCTGACAATATACCAAAGACAATTAGAGTCAGAAATGCATCAGAATCAGAAATTTAGGTGTGGTAGTCATTTTTAAGGAGTAATGCTTGAAGCAAGAGAAGGTTGATTTTCATGAGGGAGAAGAGTAAATGATTATGGCCTGCCTGGTACTCAAAAATCGTCTGTTCTAATGGAAGGTGAAAAAGAAATACAAAAAAAAAAAAAAAAAAGTCCAGAAAGCATTATTAGGCAAAAGGAAAGAGAAAAAATAGCAACCTGACAAATTATACCAGGATGAAAGAATAAGTATAAGAAAGAAAGAGAAGACTTACAGCTAAAACAATAAAATATTACATTTAGTTCAGGCCCAAAAACCAAATATAAGGACAGTCTTATCTCAATCCTTTTTCTCATCTTAATGTTGCTATTCAGTATATTGATTTTGTTTATAAACAGTAACAAATTTTCCTCTTGTGTGCAATTTTTTCTCTTGTACAATGGTGCTTGGCTTACCTTGTGCTCCAAATCCAAAGCATTCACTTCTGAGAGGAGATGCTGATGCTGTACTATCTCTCAGACAATAGTGGAATTGGCTGTACCACAGGTTTCCATATTCCTTGTAAGATATTCTTTGCCACTTTTTAGCATGAGCCAGCTAAAGTCACTATGCTGAATTGGGGATGAAGTCTCTCTTATATCTGTATTCTACTCTACAACTTGGTCTCTTAGTAGTGTTGTTCTGCACCCTAAGCTTTTTTTTTTCTTTTTGCCTTTTAATTAATTCAGTAGTATTGTAGGGAGACAATGAAGCTCTTTAATTTGACTCTAATTAAATACACACACACACACATATACACACACATACACACACACACACACACACACTTACACACACATATATATATATTTTAGAAATCTATCTTTCATATGTATGTGGAGTAGGAAACCATTTGAATAACATCTAGTAAGTTAAATTCAACATTACTTCAATTACTGGACCTCACTTGTATATTCTGTCCTGTGATTTCTTTCTCAGCCTTTGAGCTGTATCACTTGTTCTCCAGTGGTTTCATGCATTAACCTGTACTCATTATCTTTCTGATAGGATAAAGAAGGATGCTGTCTAGGATTTTTAGGAAAGATATTTATGACACTCTTGTCAGAATAATTAATTTGATGGATAAAGAAGCCAAATGTGAGACTAAGGGTGAAAAGTTTAGTAAGGGAATAAAGCTGGTAGTGTAGACTGTTGGCATAATTAATTGAAAAGATGGGGCCTTAAACAAAATCCAGTTGCTGTTGTTTAGTTTAGGCACTTATAGTTGCAAATAAAAATGTAATCATGTTTATTCTAGAAGAAAAATAAAGGAATATTATAATTCCACAGGGATATTTTACTTATCCAAAAATAAGGAAGGCCAATAGGTCAAAGGAGAACACTAATGAAAAAACGATCTATACATTTTTTCCAACTCTCTTACCGTCTCCCTCTCTATTGAGAATTTTTACAGGCATACAAAATTTAGTTTCTTATGATAAAAATGCTCCCATTTAATGTGAATTTATTATGAGTTAGATGTCATTTTGAGCATGATCATTTCAGAACTAATTTAATGCTTAGAATAAACCTGTGAGGTAGTATTGTTAACATCAACAAAGAAGACGAGAAACTGAGGTGCAGGAAGCTTGAGAAATTTGTTCAAGCTCACTAACTTGTAAGTGGTAGAATAATAGATCCGATACCAAGCAATCTGACTCCAGTGCTCATGAACTCTTTTAAAAATTAAAAGAGAAAGCTTTAAGAACATAAAAAAGAGGAAACAGATGAGATGAGTGACATTATTTTTGGAGATCTTGATTTATTACATACAATGAATTCAGTCTGAAAGAATCTTCAGATGTTATTAGAAGTTAAAAGCACAGAATCTTTAATAGAATCATTGAAATAAAAGTGAAGGTTAATAAGCGAGCATTTGAACTTCTACGCACTCATTCAGCATTTTAAAAATACCTATTATAGATAAAATCTTACCCTTGCCAATGGAAATATAACAGAAAACACAACAGGAAAGCTTCTTGCATTCAGAGAGTTTATATTTAGATAGAGACGTTAAATACCAACAAATAAAAAATTGACAAAAGCACTAATTATGGGAAGTGATAAGTGCTGGAATGATAATACAACAGGTGTTTTAGTATTGAAGAGCAGTTCTTTAGATGAATAATGACAGAGGGCAGAACTTGGGTTTGAACTGCAGAGTTTGGAATACAGAATTGAGAAGATATAACAGAAGTGACAGAGGGCTACTTAGGGAGAGACTCTTATATAAGACAGATAGAGAGAGGCCCATCAGTTTCCTCTATATCATGAGACAAAGCACCAAATGTGTAGTTCCGGCCCTTCTGTACAGGGCTATTTTCTTGCTCTCCTTTCCTCCTTCTTGTGAGCAAAAGTATGGGCCAGCATGCCTATATTTTCCTCAACTTACATTACTTTTCACTCTCCACAGTCTACTAGTCCAACCTTCATTCTACTGGGCCACCAGGTGTATGCAGTGGTCTCAGTGACTCTGAGGTGAAACCCATGCCTCATACACCTCTGGGTAACTTAAGTAGGCCTCCTGTTCAGGAAATTTGTGCTGAAGTTTCAAATAGAACCAATTGTGCATTTACTATAAACAACAACAAATTTTTTGACTTGCAAAAGACCTGGCCTTCGGATAATCCAAGGCATAGCTACTTTAATTAAGGTAGGAAATTGGGTCAGTTGTGAATCTGGTAACAGATGAAAATACAAATATAATAAATGTTGAAACAGATATAGTGGTGATTGACACCAATTTAAACCCAGAAACCAATAATTGTCTAGCAACAATTGTCTAGCAACAAAAGCAAAGTTGATTTATCAATGATTAATTGTTGAGATTAATGATCTTTAACTTGTAAGTCTCAAGGAATGAAAGTTACATATGAAGCCAGTGAAATATAAACTACAATGTAATTTTAGATTAAAAAATAATAATGTATTGATTAAACATAATACAGTGAAAACCCAATTATATCATTAGGAAGTGAATGATAATTTGGAGAGGCAAATTTTTTGTGAATGGAAGGAAGGAAACAGAACGGTATATATTAGTACCCTTTTGAGAATATCTTCTTAGTGTGCTTTTATATATTATTCTGAATTTGGAGATTTAGACTTTTGAAAACACAGAAGCATTATTTATATTCATCAATGGAAATAACTAGAAACATTAAATAACTTCAGTTCAAAGTTTGGAGAACTTCAACAAGTGTTCAATTCACTGTGGAATATTAATCATTCCAAATGACAGTAAATAGCATTTCATTCTAGTGTGGGATTATGCGATGATCAACAGTGAAATTAATCAAACTCCCTTGATTAATCAAAATTATATATTATCATCCTGATTGCAATCACCTATCAAAGAATCATTTTCCACAGTAATTTGTATAAAACATAATCAGTCCCAATGAACCAAAAACTGGAGGTCTATGCACCTAAAAAAAAACTAGTTGATAATTTCCCATTACCCTCAAACCAGCCCCCCAACTCCCCCCAAAAAACAGTATGATGGACGGGAATAACCTAGCTCAGGATTTCTAATTGTGCTTCACCACACAATGGAACCCATATAAATATTTAATCAAACCAAAAAGATGGTAATTGCATGAGTAACATGTGCTGCTTATCCACTTCATCATCTGATGATACTGTCACTTTAAACTTAAATTTACAAGAACAAAGGTAACTTTATCATAATTTTTGAGTGGCTCTAATTTTATAATGTTCATATCTTATTAAAATGGGTTGAACAAAATAAGTAATCTTACATATTTAAACTAATTGAAATGAAGAGGTTCCTTTCAACCTAAAAATGTCATTAAAACATAATCCAAGATAGCTAAAATCTTCCTGATCTTGATCACAAAGGATCTGTTTGTCTAAGACTATCATACAGCTTCATTTTGCTTAACATGCTTCACTTAGTTAGCTGAGTTAAATTATTTCTTCTAAGAATTTATTTTATTCTAATGAAAGCAAGAAGGTGCAGGAGAAAGTGCTCTTAGCCAGCTGTAAAGAATTCAAATCAAGCTCAAGCCATCAACTAGCTCAATGACCTTTTCCAAGTAATGTTATCCCTTTGTAATGTTATCAGCTTAGTTATAAAGTGAAATTCTCTACTCAATTGTCTCCAAAGAACCTTGGAATTCACAATAAGAAAAAATAATTTCTTAATAGCAAAACTGTTTAAAAATCAAATACATAAATTTGTTTAAGATTCTTCCACCCACACATCATTTCTGTTAACATTTTGGTTTGTTTCTTTCAAGACTAGACATCTAGCTTAGTCCACCATCTCCTCTCATTAAATATATCCAAGAAAAAATTAGAGACATGAAACAGAATTATGAATTCCAGGACTAAACAGATTGAACAGATTGAAGTCTATCTTGAATCTCATGCATGTGTGGGGTGGGTGGGGACAGGTGGGGTGGTGCAGGCCACTTGGAGTAGATAGAGGATCGAGAAAAAAGATGAACTGAAAGAAAATGATTATCTTCTGCTCTTGCCTCTCACCTCTGTTACTTTGAGATAACCGCTTCATGCTTCCTCACCAGGGAAATCACTAGCAACAGCCCAGTTACTTTCTTGGCAATGGCAAAATGTTATCCGGGCAACATAAAAGGTTGCTGGGAGAGGAGTTGATGAAGACCATTGTGTGCTGACTGATCTCACCAGAAAAGATACTTCTTCCTCTCACCTTCTAAGACTTCAGGATTGATAGAGTTTAACTTGAGGGAACTGACTCTGTCTGCCACGTGGTACTTCTTACAAGTGTGTGTGTGTGTGTGTGTGTGTGTGTGTGTGTGTGTGTGTGTGTAGAATAAGCCATGTGGAAATGTTTACCTGGTTTTGTTTTTTCTCTCTACATAGAATGATAGCTATATCTTAAACTCAATTACATGCTTTGTGAGAACTTTAAGAAATAATATACTTTCTTGTTTCTGAGATGCTGACTTATGCTGCCATAAAAGCTAAAGCTACTGATTTAAGGAATGTTCACTCATTTATTTTATATTCATTAGGCATTTGATAAAGATCAGTCACTAAGTGAGATATAATGAAATATTAAAGAAAATAAGGTGTTACCAATCTAGAGGAATTTGTAGTAGTCAAGGAGTAGAAATAAAATATAGTGTGGTCTGGTATAGTGGAGATAAGCAAAATTACTATGGAGTATGTAAAATAAAACAATTAACTGTGTGAGGAATCAGAAAAGATTCACTGTCAAGAAGAAATATGCTGAGAATTATAAGCCCAATGGCGGAAAAAATTTTTTTAGCAAAGAGAATAATATGTCACCTAAGGAACCGACACCAAGGTACTGGGGCCAAAGCATGAGAGCAGCAGGAGGTAGATACCTGGAAATGAAGCTACAGAGGAATCAAGAAACTAGTAGGACTGGTTGTTAAGGTCCTGCTAATACAATATTGAGAGTTACAACCTTGCTCTTATAAAGAGACATGTGCATTTAAGTAGGTGATACTTCTAAATATGACTACATTTGTCTTTTAGAAAAATTATCATGGATGGAGAGATTAAAACTAGGAAGATGCTGGAGAATTAAAACATAGGAAGTAATAATGAGCTACATAAAGATATAAATGCATGCCAATTAGATGTAAGAACTGAGGAAAAGTGCTGTGTTGAACTTTGACCTCCAATACTAACAAAATGCTTAGCATAGTATAGACTGTCAATATATATTTGTAGGAAAAACAAATTGAGATTTCCAAATGGAAGACAGAAGTTTTCTAGCTATTGTTTCCCATTCTCCCACCTCCTCATCCTCTGTCACCTTAATATAAAAGATTTCTGTCTATTCTTCTTTAGCTTTCATATCATGTTAACATACTACTCTTTTTCACTTTCTTGCTCTCTCCACTCCAGGATTTTGCTCCTGACACTACATAGTACAGATGAGTCACAATTATAGGCAAGTCTTCATAAAAAAAAGATTTCAGAAACATTCCTTAGGAATTATAGTGTGCTTAACTTTGACTTTCCATGTGGAAGGGATGAGGGTAAGGATCTGAATAAATTTTCTGTTTTATTGAGAGAAAAAAATTCACTGATTTGATAACTAAAACTCCAGCCATATATTTTTTAGTTGTTGGAAATATATCTCAAGGTTTGATAAATCAATCATAAAATATATAATAGATGTTTATAGTTGTGAATAGTTAGCATGTTGGTAACGTTTATTCCAAAGCATTGATTTCAAAGTTCATCCATTTGATATAGTTACAGGAAAAAGAATGACACTGAAATAATACATTTAGTGGGTAAAGGAAATGATTAGAGTATTACCAAATTTTAAAAAAATGTAATATAATTAATGATTGTCAAAAATATCACAAATTGTGAGATAGCGGAAATTCTCATATAAAATTTCAAACACCATTTAGATTTTATTGGCTTTAATCAAATTATTTATTCTTATGAGTTACTTTCTGAACACATTCAATACTTATTTCAAGGTGCATCAAAAATTATATGTGAAAGTAAAAAATAAACCAGAGTTTTATTAATTTCTTTGTAATAAAATATTCTAACTTCTATTATGCAAGTTTTATGACTTCCCAATTAACCTTTAAACAAAACCATTATTTTATCCTATTATTATTTAATCAGGTAGAAATGCTAGATTAAAAAAAATTCTCTACATATTTTCTGATACATTCTTAGATATTTTCTAAATCATATTTCCTTGAGCATTTCTTAGAGTTTCTTTAGATTAACTGAATATATTTATAATGTCTTTAGAAGAAATTCTTTCAGATGGAAAGCAGGATACCTTGACAAAAAAATATAAGAAAGCAAAAAATAAGTCAAGTTTAGTCTACATATTTTTGAATAGTTGAATTGTTATTTACCAACACCTGTCATGTGTCCAAGATTTAGAAGAGAAGAGGAAGTAAGAAAACTATAATACATTTTTCTATGTCTTCTTCAAGAATATTATATTAGTCTCCCCTTATCCATGGGGAATACCTTCCAAGACTCCCAGTGGATGCCAGAAACCTCAGATGTTTTTCCTATACATACTTATATAACTTTTCACTTAAAGGAAACACTTTGTAGCTTCTCTTTGGCATATCTATATTACCAACATCACTGCTCCCATGTTTGGGGTCCAGCGTTAAGTAAAATAAGAGTTGAACAGGAGCACTGAGATACTACAACAGTCAATCTGAAAACGGAGATGGCTACTAAGTAACTAATGTGTGGTTACACATATAGCATGGATACACTAGACACAAAGGGATGATTCATGTTCTGGGTGGGACAGAGAAGAATGGGGAGAGATTTCATCATGTGACTCAGAACGATGTTCAATTTAAAACTTATAAATTGTGTACTTCTGAAATTTTCCATTTAATATTTTCAGACCACAGCTGATCATAGGGAACTTGGAATGCAGAAAGCAAAATAGTGATAAAAGGGCACTACTATATAGGAAACAAAACAAAATTTATTAAGTGAAGTCCTACTCCTTCACTCATACTGATACTCCAACTGAGAAATGCAAATAACAACTTTCTTTGTTTACGTGTTGTATGCACAAAATGAGAAAAATCAATGTGAACTCTCTTCAAAACTAATGAGGCATAAAAATGAAATTTATGATGATAAAATTTATATTTACTTTTACAGAGCTAGGAAAACTTTAGGTGGATATTTCAAGGAGACTGTCAAAAATTCTTATCTTAAATTTTCCATTCTGAGGTCTCATTCTTAAGAGTACGTTCACAGTGAGCTCAAACGGTTTGAACAACCTCCCTTAAAGTGCTTGCTACCCAAGCAAACATTTTTTTCCCAATTCTCTCAGCTCTAATTCAGATGTTTCATTACTTTCCCTGATTCTACCTGCTGACTTTCACAGTAATTTTAGAATGTTTCTTTGGTACTGATAAGATATATTATTTATTTATTTTCCTAATTTTCAAGAGCATATTTCAAAACTTTATACAATTCCTCTAGCTCAACACATTTTTAGAGATGGATGAGAAACTGCATATTTCAATCTCCCTGATTTCCAGAGTCATTCATAATGTGTTTCATGTTGTCACTGAGGGGAAATCCTCTCTGTGTTCCTCTCTCCATTCTTTTCTCCCCTAAGAGAAGCTGCATTGCAAAGAAACTGTAGATATTTCAATATGTCCCACCTCCAAGAAAAAGGTGTATGTTTTCCTTTGGGAATTAGCAAATAAATACAATTTTTCCCATTGTTTTCTTCAAGTCGGGAAGAAAATTTTTAGAAATCCTCTTGGTTGTGTTATAGTTTTCTAGCTTTCCACTCAATATACTCATTAATAATAAGTAACTTCTGAGGACTCATAGGTAAACTAAAACCATAGCTACTGTATTTTCTGTCCTTTAGGCAATTATTTTGGTAATTACAGAGATATCTGAACTATGTGTTACCTCGAGAAGACAAGGCTATGGGGAATTAAAACCAAATAAATATTTAAGCAGTCAGTGGCAAGAGAAGTTACTAAACCCTGAATTCTCATTTCTCTAGAGCAATGCTGCTCAAACTACTCAGTAAAGGGCTATTTAAAAAATATTCTAAAATGGCCCTCTAACACATGAGTACTACATATGCCTCACCAAGTGAGTTTGACAACTGATTCTTTACTCTGTTGTACAGTAAAAATCCTCTGATCATATACCTGGAAGTTACAAATTGTTATAGATTCTTTGTCTGCATTCTTTTAATTTCTATACTTGTCTTGCATGAACCAATAACATACAGTTCACAAAGAGGTACCATGCTAAGGACCATACTTTGAGTTCAGTATAAAAGATGAGCTATTAGAAATATTCCTTGAAACAGTCTCATTTCTACTAGGATATGAGTTAATGTGTAAGCAGTTGGCCAATACAGTAAGTCCCTTCAATGTTTTAATAAATATAAACAGACAAAAGCTGCTATTTTCCTAGATTTCTGTCTTTCTTCATATAAACAAAAAGAGTTAAGTTTTCCAGAGGACTGAAACACAGATAAACTGCCATAATAGCCTTATTTGCAACACAGTAATCTCAGCAGAAGTTTCAAGGCAAAGAGCCCTGGAGGAAAGATCAGCAGAAAGTCATGGTCTCGCCAGTGTTATTCTCTAACAGTATAGTCTTTGACCATCACTTAACCTCACTGGACTATACTTCCTCATTTGCAAAATAAGTTAATTCAGGTTGTATGTTTAGCAAATCCCTTATGTCTAATATTATAGATTCATTGTCCCTTTAGACCCCAAGCTTCCATTATGATAAGAAGGGTTTTATGTCAAAATAAATTGATCACAATTTCTACATTCTTTACTGGAGTTTCCCCAGAATGACCTATGATTGATGGAAGCATTGCTCAATGCAATAATATAAAGTAGAAAATATTGTCCATTATAATAACCATAGAAATGTATCCAAATGTTAGTTTCTTGATTAGAATTAGAAATCGCATTTGAGTTGCTTAAATTCAACAGATGAGATACAGTACTCTTTAAAAGTTAGAATTTTGCTCTCTTATTTAAATCTAGATATGATTTCATGTTTCACTAGATAATTATGGTATAATAAATGGGACTGTGGAACCAAGTAAACTTATTTTACTCTTATGGTCTGAATGAGAAGGGCTCAGTTCTACAACTTGCCTTTATAAAGAAAGACTAAATGAGACAGAGAAAAAAATCCAGTTGAAAATAACTCAGAAAATTTTCAAGGCTGAAGGTACTACTGTAATATGAATTGCTTTCAAAACTGGAAGAAAAAGCCTTCCTGTATACACTAAAGTCATTGTGGGCTCCAAGGTGTTTTCTGTTGAGCCAAGCAAGAGCGAGTGAAAGAGAAAATACTTTGCAAGAGCTATTGGAAATTGTCCAGAAAGAATTGGAAGAGAATTTTGTGACTGTCGACAAAAAGTGACAAAGCTAAAAAACAGATGGAAAAATTCAATGGGAGTGTGGAAAGATTACTTCTCAAACATTTTGTTGGCATAAAAGAATATGTCCAGCAGAGTCATAATGATCTAAAGAATATACTTCAAGCTGAGTATCAACCCAAGAATATTAAGATCATGAATTCTAGAAACAGATGATTCTAAAACATTCTAAGGGGATGAGATATAAAATGCCTTGCATATTTTCTGAACAGCTGATCATCTGCAATCTTATCCACTTCCATTGTGTATGTGTGTGTGTGTGGTTTTTTTTTTCCATTCATCTGCTCAACAGTTTAACCAGGTAGAAAATCCCAGCAGCGCAGCCTATTAATGAGTGAACGAGGTTTTACAGTGCCAAGCATTTGGACCAATAATCTCTCTCAGAGAAGTCTGAAAATAATGGCTCAATTTGCGTATTGAAAATCTGTTACATATATTATGGATTATATGAATCATGTAGTTAATTCTTAGAATTTATCAGATAAAAAATACTGTTAAAGAGTTCCCTGAATAAACAATTTAAAGGTCATAATTGAATTTCCAATAAAACAACCAATTACACGATATCACAAAATAATGTATACCTATTAAAATGACACACATAAACACTTTCTTACTACTTTAGATGCATGCTTTATATGAGTTATTCTTTCAATCAATTAAAACTTAAACATGATATAAATAAGCTCATGAATCACTCACTGATTTAAGTACTAGGGAGTTTGTTATATCTATTTTCTTTTTCAAGTATTTATATGTCAGCTTTCCATTTTTCTCTTGCCCTTTATCAAATTCATTGTACTCAAAGCTACTAGGAAAATCTTCCTCAAACTACATTTTCACGTTGGCATTTGCCTATTCAAGACCTAAAGTAGATTAAAACTTGAAGTTATATTAAATCCGAGCTCAAATATAATTCAATAAAAATATAAAAACATGTTTTACATGCTTACACTTACTTATCTATGTCCCTTTGTTATTTTGCAGATGAAGTGCTCCAGATCCCAAGGTTTAATTTTTTCAGCCCTGACAATGCAAATCAATCAAACATACCAACTTACTCTTTCTATAGAAATTAAATCATGGTTAACTTCATCTTATTCAGAATTCTTTAGCTTTTGAACTATGTTTTGTGTAGAAATAATCTTGAAATATATTAAATAGTAAATCTCTCAGGGACTATCACATATGTTTAAAGCGATTGAACTTAAAGATGAATAAAATCTGACATCTAGAGAGGGATGCAGCTTTTCTTAATAATTTGTTAACAAGGGAGGTACTTTGTAATTTTTAGAGGTTTCTTTATAACAGCGCTTTTTGGGACTTTAATATTATTTTCTGCTTTAGTCCTTAGAAACATACTATAAGACTAACACTAATATTCATTATTTAAAATAAATGACAAAGCCAGAATTTAAACAATTATCTGCCTTGTCATAAAAAAAAAAAAAAACAATATTGCTTTTCCCAAAATACCACATCAACTCCCAATCCCTCTCTGTTGGGAATATTCCAAAGCATCCTATTTACAGTGTACCACATCGATATGCTTACAGTTATAGTTTGTGAAATCATCTTAAGTGTACAGAACACCAGAACATATTTGGGAACAGAAATCGTTATATATATATGAGTTATTCTTTATTTATATATATGTATGTATGTATATGTATACATATATGTATATATATATGTAGTTATTCTTTATATATATAGTTATTCTTTATATATATATTCTTTATATATATACACACACATACATAAATCATTATATATATGTATGTATATATATGTATATGTATGGTGTGTGTGTATTCCAGTGGAAACTAATTCTTAACCGATATACTTACACTTTGTGCAAACATTGTTATAGCAGTCAAGGAATTCTCCTTCATTTTTTTGTCTTTCATCCCCCCAGCACAACCCACATAGTTGGTAACTGCCTCTCTGCATGGTTTACCTACCTGTCTATTTCTTATACTAAGTGGATTTATTCTCTAGCATAAAAGAGGTGATGGAAAGGATTCTCTGCAGAGACAGGATATCTAACCTTCCTACATGCTCTATCCTTTAGTGAGGCCTGAGATATCACATCATTTACTTGAATACTGCTTTTGACACCAATTGAGGTGGTGAGAGCAGCAACAAATTCTAGTCTTTCCTTTTGACTTAACTGCTTCTTTCTCATTGGGAGGTCATTGGAGAAAATTACCTCACATGCTCACATTGGCAATTGGGCAAATAGTGAATCTGAGCAACAGTCCTCCCAAATCTGTAAAAATTCTAAAATTGATTCACACACATAGATTAGCAGAATTTGTTCAGTATTTTACCTAGATCTGCATATGTTTCATTAGCAAAATTTGCACTGGTTAGGAACCCTTATGGTGGTCCGCAGTGACCCCTGCTTCTAGGTATAAATACTTGGACTTATTTACTCACATCTGCAAAGAAACTAGGGAAGAAATGATTGAATGGCTTTCTTTTTGACACCTTTTCAGTTTCTCTTTTGAGAAAGAGATTTGTTGTTCTGGGGAAGCTAGCTACCATGTCACAAGGCAGTCCTATATAGAGGTCCACATGAGTGAGTTTGAAAGCAGATCTGAAGACTGCCAGCAACCTGATGGGTGAATTGGAGGCAGATCCTTTAGTCTCAGTTGCCTCTTGAGGTGACTATCTCAGCTGACAGCTTGACTGCAACTACACCAGAAAGCTTGAGCCACAGACATGCAGAAACCTGAACTCAGATTCTTAAACACAGAAACTATGAGATAATAAGTATTTGCTATTTTAAGCCGTTAAATATGAGAGTGACTTATTATACACAAATATATAACTAATACAGATTTTAGACATTTGGTTATAACAAATATCTAAAACTATGGGAATAACTTTGGAACCAGGAAGTTCCATACCCTACAATACAGTGACACATTATGATGGATTGCTGCTGCCACTACCACACACTCAAATGTACATGCCCCCAACTCAGACTGAACTGCAATTCTGAGCCAGACAGCCATGACCACTGGCCCCAAACACACTACTCATCTCCCTCCACTTCAGCCTATGACACATGTCACCAGGTCATCATTACTATGCCACACTTGAATGGATACCTTTCCTATAACCCTGCTCCCCTCCCTCAGATCCATCCTCAACCTCTTTCAGCTTCAGCATGTCACGTAGTGCCACTCTTCATCCCTTTCCCTATACTCTCCTCACCCCATTTCGATTCCAACTCTCCAAGCCAGGTTGTTGCTGCATTCATTGTCCCTAACTGGTCTATGATTCACCTCCATTTTAGTTTAATTTGAGTTTATTTGATTCCATATCAAACTTTGGGTTATAGTGAACCTGAAACATATTTCTCTAGCCCTCAATGTCCCTGCATGTGTAAAGTACATAGTCTTGAAATTTTATCTGTGGTTAGTTCTTAAATCTAGTTTCAGAACATCCAGAACTTTATCATTAGGAAAAAATAATAATAAAGTATTTTTTTAATCAGAAAAAAAACCTAATGAAAAGTCTTTTAATATATTATTTTGAAATTACTTTTTAAAATATGTCATAACTTCACAGCTTATGTGTAGTCCCCAGGCACTGTTAATGCCCATGAATGCTAATTAACACTAAACTGCTTACTACAATGTTTTTCTAGCAAGCAACCTCAAAATGTCTCATTATCGTGATTAAATATTTATTGAACTTGAAGTGTGTCCTCAACACTATAAAGAGGGTACAGGAAAAGTATCTACTTCAAAGACATTCTTATGCTCAAAAGTACATCAAGGCAAGATTATATACTGGAGGATTTTATTTTTATCAAATTCTATTACACTCTAGCATATATGTATTTATAAATTATCTTGTATTTATTTATAAATTTTCTTATTAAATAAACTAATAAAAACAGTATCTATTGAAAAACCTTTCTTGAGAGAAATTTGATAATGGCTGCCAATTACATATAATCTGCTCATATTCTTTGATATGCTTTATAGGAATTTATTACTTAAAAGAATTCAATCACTCTATGTACAATCTCTATATCAAGGATTTTCAACATTATTGTTTAGGCTGGATTATTCTTTCCTGTGTAGGCTGTCCCAGACTTTGTATGACATTCAGCAACATCCTTGGCTACTACCCACTGGATTCTACTATGGTCGTCCAACAACTCTCCATATCGTACAAGCAATAGTGTCTCCAGACATTGTCAGATGTCTGTCCCCTGGTCAGAAAAAATGCTCAATTCGCAGTGAGAACCCCTGCTTTATATATACATAACACACGAAAGTAGAAAATGGTTGGGACATCACAGTGCACTGTACATCATTTTCATGAAGAATATTTTATTTTATAAAAACCTGTGAATAACAGGAATCAGAAATGCAAATATCTCTATGGGACATGCAGATAAGGTGAGCGAGTATATATTACCAGTAGAGATTGTGGTAAACAAAGGAGCTCATGGCTTATGCTCCTACTAGAAGGTGCAAAGGGCTGCAGTCCTTACACAGTTATCATTAAGTAATGCATGACTCAAACTCAAATCCAATATTGCTAATTCCTTTTTTGTCTCAAGAAAAAAACACTCATCTGAAAATCTTTCTTTTTTTAAAAATAGTGTGCTAATTAACCTATATATGTGTGTGTATTCAAATTTCAGATTCTCAGTTCATACCCACTCTTATATTATTGAAGGTAAAATAAATACAAATTTTACATAAATTTATAAAATTTGCCTGTTATGTAATACTTATCTAAATCTACATATATGTAGATATCTACATATTTACATCTATAGATATAGCTACCTGTATCTATATATATAGATCCATAGCTATCTCTCTAAATATCTATGTCTATACATATTTATATATATATATATATATATATATATATATTTATATATATTTATATATAATCTATATATCTACATATCTACATCTATATGTACATATCTATAGATGTACATTAAACATACTGGAAGGATATCAAAATGTTTAACATGTTTTTCCATAGGTGGTTATTATTTTCATAACAAGAGTAATAACTGCTAAAACATTTCTTATGTTAATGGTGGACCTTTCATGATGATTTTTTGTGGAGAGAATACATAAGTATCAGTGCAGAAGATATAGAGAACTGAAGGTCTGGGAAGCAGAGATAGACCAGAAAGAGGAATCCCTCAGGTTCCACAAGACTGTAAACTTGGGTGACACTACATCTCTTTCATATCTGACAGCTGAAAACTGGGAAGTGGAGGAAACAGAAAATGTCATCTATCTGAAGGAAACTGTACAGGGCCATTGATTATCTCTTTATTGTATCCAAATAATAATAGAGATGCCATCCTAGTCTACGTGTCCCAAAGTTGGAGAGAAAAAAATGACTCCAAGTGTGAAGAGGGTACAACAGGAAATGGAGAGCCAGCCCATACTAAGTGCCCCAAATCAAATTCTTACTTAATGTAACACATATCAGAGTCCTATCAACAACTGTGGTAAATTCTGCTTGTGATAAAATTTTAAATTCCTGGGAAATGGAGTCACACTGGGGATGGAGAAAAATCACCCAGAGGAGTTAATGTTCCAGAAGATGAAAGAAAAAAGAATTTATTTATAACTTAGGATAAAACAATATATACCAGGAGCCTTGGGAAAATGCTAGCCACAGAGACATGTGCCACTTTATGTGGAACTTATTACTATTCTAAAGATGCTTATATAATTTAAAAAGCAGGTCCCTTCATGCAACTCCCATGAAGGGGGCTTGAAGTGATTTAGGCAGCAAATACTGGAATAAAAAGAAAATGTTGGTAAACCTGCAAGGCAGCCTGAATTGTAAGATCTAAATGGTCCATCTATTTTAA
Source organism: Macroglossus sobrinus (assembly GCA_004027375.1). Classification (NCBI taxonomy): domain Eukaryota; kingdom Metazoa; phylum Chordata; class Mammalia; order Chiroptera; family Pteropodidae; genus Macroglossus; species Macroglossus sobrinus. The sequence goes on along the minus strand of PVKZ01001893.1, from coordinate 206,455 downwards.
TAAGAAAATTTAACTTTTTCTTATTTTTTTCTCTGTTTAAGTAATATTGACAGGTTAAGTCTTCTTTCCTTTCTCTGGAAAGAAAATAAACAATGTTCAGTAAATATTTGACTTAGAGTTAAATGGGCCATTCAGGTCTATTGTAGAATAAAAGAGGTCATGAAGAGAAGGGGCCTGATGCAAAGAGAAGAAAGATTTTCCAACTAGAAGAGGACAAAGAAATATTGGAAGTGGATGAGATGAGACAACAGACCTACCAGTAAGACTGGTTAGCTGGCTGTATTTGAATGATGGCTGAAGAATAGCTAGACAAGAAGACTGGAAAAGAAACAGCTATATAAATTATTATTTTGTTTAATGATTGAAGAGAACTAACAACAAAGTGCAGGAACTAAGTTGACCCTTCTCATGGGACAATGAATACCTCAGTGGTAACTTGTATGGACAGTTTACAACTTGACAGAACCACTCCCCATTTGATCTTATGAAAGATCCCCAAAACTGTGGTGCAACCCTAGGGGAAGGTTATGTTTTCCATCACTGTGCTGACTTGTCTAGCAAGATGTTGCTTTATAATGGATAGAAAAATAAAGTATTTCTTGCCTTAGTTTGTGTATTGAAGCTTATTCACCTACTCTGACTCATTACACTTTTCTATACGTTCCACATTTTCTAGCATGTGCAGGTACCATTTTTGAGGATCTAAAACATACTAACATATGAATTACATGTGATACCCTGATTTCTTCACTTTTAATTAACACAATCTATTAAGAATGGGAATTTTAGAATACCAACATGTTGCCAAAATTGATGTTACAAAAGCCAGTCTTTTTTTTCATTGATCCACAGTAGTTTGTAGACATCACAGAAAATAAAACAGTGGCTAATAAATCCTGCTTTGCAATAGAGAAGGTTTAAAATAATGAAAAAATCTATTTCTCATTTTATAATACATAGGCTGTCTCACTTAATTGTATTCTGCTCTATAGTTTTGACGTGGGCATTACTTTTCCCTCAGCATCAGGGTTAGTGGATTATTCTGTATGAAATTCCCTTTGAGGAACTATCAAGTACTACATTTTTGAGAGGCTAACATTTGGAAAACAGTAGAAATCAGAGACATTTTAAATGAAAATAAAAAACATGAATGATATGCACAATGCCTTATTTATAAAGGGAATAAATGCTTTGATAGCAAACATTTCAGTCGGTGATTTATATCTGATCTTTAGAAAGCACTCAGCTTCTTAGTTTGCTTTCCCAATGAGGACACCTAAGATCTGCCCTGTTTTGGCCCCAAAGTAAGACAAAGAATCCTTGACCCTCTTCCAATATTTCTACACTCATTTTGTGCTAACTATATTTGAAATAGTTTTTTATTGTTGAACTCCTCTACCTCTATGACCCCAGCTCTAATCAGAGATTAATTAAAATAGACTTATAAAAAACTAGAATAAATGCATCACTGTACATATACTTTGAGATTAGCAGTGAAATACTGCATTATTATTATTAATATACAGAAAACTATGTTTATTTATATATAGTCATGTATAGATAATTCTGTATGTATAGTATTAGTATGTTCGTATGTCAAATACCAAATGATCAGCACTTCCTATTCCTATATCTGGTTTACTCATAATTTTCTGTACCATCCTTCTAAGAAATATAGATAAATATGTCTTTCTGTAAGTTTATACAAGACAAAGTAGATAGGAAAAAAAAACAAAAGATCCATATTTGTCTACATTATCTTCATTCAGTCTATACACTTGCATTAAGGGCCAACTTTATGCCAATCCCCGTGGCTCTGAAACCATTAACATAAGGAACTCTCATCAGCTAATAACATTACAGCACAGATGAGGTTTATTCATTTAACAAACATGTATTGTTAAATTGCTATTCTGGATCCTGGAACAAACCCAAGTAATATTGTCTTTGCCCTGGAAACATGCACAGTTACATTGAGGAGTTGGTCAGTTGTATAAATTAGTAATTATAATAAATATTCTATGATATACATTTGAACAAAGAGCCACAGGGAGTCAGTTGCAAAGAAAAAAAAAGGGGAGATTCTACTAAACCTTCTTTTCCTTCCCACTAGCATAATATGTAATGGAATTTACTATCATCGAAAAAAAAATATTCCCTTCTAGGATGATGTGGGTTCTCTCTGCATTGAAGGGACTAAGTGAATATGACAGGAGCCTAGCCCTCAGTTTTTTTAAAAAAAAAATGATAAGTTTACACTAAGTCTAACAATGATAAGCATGATTTATTTTCTCTCAAGTGGAACAGGGGGTATAAGAAAATAAATTTTATGGTGTCATCAGCAAGATGTTAATCGTCTTTCTGTAGAAGATTATTTCCATTGCTGGCATTTTCTGTACATTATCCATTTTATAGTTTCTAAGTGTAGATTTACTTGTTCATGCTCCATACTGAGTCATGGAAAATAAAAGTTTGACAGTAACCACACTTCCAGCTGTCAAGTGTCCTCTACACTCCTTTCCTGCTGAACCAATGATAACATTGGGAGAGTGACAGTATGTTTGGGCTGATTCATGAAACCAACTTAATAGTCATGATGAACTACTCTGTGACCTTCATTGTGTTAGGTTCTAGAGGCAAACACATGGTTTCTAATGCCTATAATTATTTCTTGTCCTAAGCCAGTGATTTTCTATCATGTTTTAAGAAACAAGAATTTACAGTAGGCATGTCATAGTAATGAGTAGAAGATTTCCTAGAATGCTTTATCATCAGATTTGTCTGTTACATTTTATCTCCATGTTTAGATTTCATTTTAAATATTAGTTTCTCATCCAGACCTTCCCTAACCATCTCATCAAAAGCATTCCTCTAACTATTAATTATTCTTCATCACATTATTTTATATTATTTTTTTCATGACATTTATTATCGGAATCTTTGGGAATGTTGTACAGATTACCAGCTCAGTATTAAAAGTATGAAATAAAATATGATTTGGAGTGTAATATCAGTGAAATTAATAGCTGTGTTAAATTAATATTGAACAGAGCCTGCCTTTATCTAGACAGAGATGTCTCAATTCAACTATAGTGCTGAACATTTATTTATTAAATATATTGAGAGTACATGTCAGATTTTAATCTCAGAAGTAAATAATGCCATTAAAATAAATTGGAAAACTAATGGCTTGACCCATAGCATTAAATATTCTGCAGTATTGTAACATTATCTGTATTAGCTTTTTTTTTTTGCCAGAATTTTTATAGCTATTTTTTTTGTGTGCTTACAAAAACTTATTAGCTCAAAGAATCCATATTTCAATTTATAGTTCTGTAGGTCAGAAGTATAGGAGGCTTCACTGGGTTCAATGAGCTCTACTGTGTCTCAGGCTCACTCAAATCAAGGTTCTTGCTGAACAGACTGCATTCTGAGCTGGAAGCTCTCGGGGGAAAACTGCTCCCAGGCTCATTTTTAAATGAGGGAATCCATTTTAAATAGAAGAGTTCAGATCCTAGGTCTAGGGATATAAACCTAAAAGCAACAAATGAGCAGGACAAACAGAGACTCATGAAAATGGATTATAGACTAGTGGTTAGCAGGGTACTATAGACTGGTGGTTATTAGCACAGTGAGGATGGATAGGGGAGGTAGATAGGGTAAAGGGGGTCAAACATGGAGGGATAGGGGAAGGGTTAAGGGGGTAAGAGGGATCAAATATATGGTAGATGAAGGGAACTAGACTTTGGGAGGTAAACACACAATTGAATATACAGATGTCAAATGATAATGTATACCTGAAAATTATATGATTGTATTAACCAGTGTTACCCCAAATAAACTTAATTAAAAATTTTAAATTAAATTAAATTAAATTAATTAAAAAGAAATAAATAAAATAAGAGCTCTATTTAATTAATGATTGTTTGCCAGGGGTTCCACTTATCTTCTGAAGGCTACCCACATCCCATCCCACATGACCACCTACACCTCCAGCCAGCATTGAATATTGAATTTTTCCCACACATTGAGTCTCTGACTTTCTATTCTGCTTTTATCTGCCAAGGAAAACTCACTGTCTTTCAAAGAATTTGTGATTAGATTCAGCTCATTTGTATAATATTTAATTCGACTTTGTCATATAAAATAATTTAATCATAGTAGTTAATTGAACCCATTATATTTACCTTCCTAGGGATTTGTGTGGCATGCACACTGTGAAGCAGGGAATCTTGGAAGCTATTCTAGCATTCTATCTACCATGTTAGCTGATACAGGCTGTGGGGTCAATGAAGCAGAAGCATAAAAAACAAATATTTTAGAAATAATTTGAAATGTCAAAAATATTCTACTTTATCTTCATAGGAAATATCAGGATTTTATCAAACTTTGTATTTATTTTAGTGTGTGTGTGTGTGTGTGTGTGTGTGTGTGTGTGTGTTGGTTTCCCTTGCTTTTACTTTGTTTTGCTTTTACTTTGTTTTTTGTTTGTTTGTTTTTTAAATTACATATGTAGGAGACAGGTAACATTGTAATTTCCAGCACTGTTTCAGAGCCAGTAGGTAAGCTATTATTTATTCATTATATTACAAAATATAATATGTTTAATTTTTTCTTTTATTTTTACTTATGCACAGATAAATAAGATTGTAGATATACTCTGCTCTGGCAGGCAGACTGTATGAAGTCAAAATATCGAATATACTATAAAACTGATAAGGTATAGTCTTTATAGATGTTGAAAAGCATTTAAAATATTCCCAACTTCTTGTGGAAGAGTAATCACAATTGCTTCAAATGTCCTATGCTGCGAGGAATGTAGAGACATTTGCCAAATGTATTGAGCAATAACAATTTACCAGCCATGACTTTAGAGCAGACTGATTTGATTATTTTTCACTCTGAGTTAAAAGCAGGCAATGATAGGGAATTTGCTTAATTTAAAACATCTACCAATACCTGTTATAGGTTATGTAACATGATTTAGTTTTACTTATTTTTCTAATAATAACCTGACACCAGAAACCAAAAGCTTGGATGAAAACATCCATAAATTATCATTTGTATATAGAACATTATAGAATGAGACTAAATATAATATCCTAAAATTTATGTTTATTCATAAACAGAGTCACAAAATAGATGCAGGAGGTTGCACCTGTTTAAGGTACATAGTTTCCCAAATTGCAATTAACTGAGTTTCATCATCTCCTCTAGATGAGATTTCTGCAGTTGGGATGGAATTAATTAAGTGCATTCTATGAAAATAATTAGTGTTTGTGGAACACGTAAATGGAACTGCTGCAATAAGTGTACATGAAGATATTACATGAGGATTCTTGCATAGTCCTTCAGATTTCAGACATTACCAAGAGTAACAAGAATAAAACATTCACAAGCATGCATGAAAAATCACCCTATGTAGGCACAATATTATCAAGTTATCCAAGTTGATTAAAGCTTCAGCTGCAAAGGAAGGATGAATATTCAAGTGACTTCATGTTTCTACAAGTAAAATTGAAAATAAAATAGCTTTTCTCAAGCTACCTAAAATGTTAAGAAAAAAGTGGTTTGTAAATAAATTAGAGAATTGTCTAATTTTTTCAGTAGATACAATCTTATTTTCTTTCCTGAATGATTATGAGGTAAAATAGGTCTTACCATTATCTTTTATTTTATCATAGTACAACCAATAAAAAACTAAATTATTTTTAAAAGAAAAAATTATTTTAATTGGTCCAAATAGAAATTTCTGAATGAAGTATAGATAAAATTTTGGGTAAATATATAATCTAGTTCCTCAAAGCTAATAGTCAACTGACTTACTTTCAACATATTTTAACAGTTTACATCAATCTAGTTTTAACTTACATAGAACATGATTATTAATTTTAGCAAATCATAGAAAATCAAATTTAAGGAAGTCATAGAAACAATTTAGTGGAGCCCGTTTTAACATAGAATCTCTTCTTTAGCAGTCACTATTCTTTTCTGTATTTGCAGTACCAGTTATGATCGCAAATTTAACCTAAATGGTGAATAACCCTTTTCTCTCTTCTACATGGTAGAGTTTCAAATATATGAAGATGACTAACATTTATTTATGTATCCAAGCAAAATATATCACATTACTTTCTATATTTTTATTTAATATCTTTGCTAAATTTTTTACCTTGTTTGTCTTTGACCCCACATTAACTTTCAATTTAGTTTTAGAATATGTTACCAGCATTTCTGAAATTTATCCACAGAGCAGTATAGCCTGGAATCTTGATGGACATCATCTGTTAATACTAGCAAATTATATGACTTTTCAAGGTCATATGGAAAGTATTAATTTGGCCAATATATCAGATAAATAGTATTTTGTTTTAGCTTGATATCCTATCTTTTATGAATCCCTTGTATCCTACTAGAAATTTTATGACAGAATATAAACTCTCTATTTTCCTAACTACATAATTAACATTCAACAAGGCATCTAATCAAAGCATCCCTTTCTCATTAGTACAGTTCTGACAGTTTCATCATCAAGTGGCAAGTGTTCCAGCAAATTGTGTTGATATCCTACCAGATATGTCAAGAACTTGATCTTCCTTTCCATTAAGTCAGATTAGGAACAGGAACCAATTTCCATTATGAAAATGTGACTAAAAACAAGTGACAGTTTTCCCCAAAAAAAATTCTAATAGAAAATGAATTAAACTCACACTCTCCTCCCTATATATTCTCCATGAGCCAAGCATTTTAAAATATTAATTGAATAATTAAGTATTGATGAACCAATGTGAGAACTAAAGAAAAAAATCCTTAAAATCAATTACTTATTTGATTACAGTAAAGCTTTGAAAAATTGCAAAAAAAAAAAATTAAATCTTTGAATTTACCCATAAATATGACCCATAAATCTTTGAATTTATCCATAAATATTATTTTGGTAGTTATGGCTACTTAGAGATAGATCTCATTTACCTCTTCCATTTATTACTCTCTATATTACATAATTTTGTATTTATTTCTCTTTTTTATCATAAGCATATAAAACTACTAAACCAATTTTGATGATTAACTAATAAAGTTGTACTTTTAATTATATTTATATTTATACATAAATTAACTTTATACTTAAATACTGTCACAAGAGATTTAATAATGATTTTCTTTTTGGTTCACTGTCATTTTAGAATATATATCTTCTTTCTGATAAATTTTTAATTCCCTGCTTGATTTATAAACTTGTTTCTAACATTTCTAGTATATAAAATTCTCTTAATTACATAGGAATATGTCTCTCTTAAGAGAGTAGATAAACAACTACTTTGCAAAGAAAAAAGAGAAAAACCACTCATTTATGTTTATGGTTCTGTACATTAAAATAGTGCTGTTGACTGCATCTAGGATCCAAAGGACATAAATAAAGACAAAGAGAATGTAAATAAAATATTGCTAAGTAAGAGAGACTTAAGAATTATTTAAGTTCATAAAGCTATGCCTTCTGACAATTTTATCTAAAAGTAAAAATAAAAGTGAAAATAAGATCATTAAAAATTTTAGGTTCTGAGGACTTGACTTAAAGAAAGGTTAATGACAGTGTCAGGGCCCAGGAAAGACCACCCCAATATATTTCACAATGCATATTGTTTATTTTAAATAAAGTTACTTAAGAAACTGTCACTGCAAGAACACTCTGACCTCTCTGTCCTCCTATGAGCAGGCATTAAATCTACCATGTGAAATGAGTCCACCTTGCACCTGAAAACACCCCTTTTCTTATCATGAGAGTTAAATAAGTCAAAGAGACTACATAAACAAACCTTGTTGCCTCGTTATTAATTGACTATTTAAGCCCAAACTTTGTTTAGATTCCTCACTAGTGAATATTCAAACCTTACTTAGATTCCTTTCCAATGATCATTAATTTTTTTTGTTCTACTTTCTCATATTTATTGTTTCTTTGCCTAAAAAGTATAAAAAGGTGCTTGGTTTGATCATTTTTTTGAGCCTCATTTTATGATCTGAGCATCATGTTGTGATTACCCATTGCACACATATTAAATTGTATTTACTCCTATTAATTTGGTCTTGTGTCATTTTTTTTAATTTTTAATTTTTTTTATTATTAGCCCAGCTGTAAGAACTAAAGAAAAGCAGACAGGGAAAATTCTCCCCCTCCTCTGTCACACAGATTAGCTTGCCTTCATATAAGTATAAGGAGGCATCTTGGAAAGGTCAGGTACAGTTTCATTAGTGTAGAATTTCTAAACTGATCTTAAAATTTTAAGAATGGCTTTTGCAAACATTGTAAGTGTAAATTTGGTATATGATGTATGAGGTACTTAATACAGTGTCTCTTTTTCAATTTGTTTCAACTCTTAAGCAATAGCTTTATATTTCTCAAGTTTTTAGAAAAAAATTTTTAAACCTGGAAAAATAAAAGTATAGAAGAATAATATACCTACATTTCTACCATCTAGATTTAATATTTTGTATTTTGCTATAATTTCTTCCATTGCAGGTATATGTGTGCACAAGTGTGTGTGTATATTGTGCTGAGACACTTCAAAGTAAGTTATAGACACAACACCTCTTTCCTATTTGTATTAGCATGTGTCTTTAAAAAATAAGAATGCTATTTTCCAAAAATAAAATAGTATCAAAATGAAGAATATTAGAAATAACTCCCTAATGCCTTCTACTGCAGAATTGATATTTAAATATTTCGAATTATTCCACATGTCTTTTATAAAGATTTTCTTTTCTTTCCCACAATTATCCAGTCAGGATACCCAAAATATTCATGTCTTATTCTAGGACAGTCCTCACTTTTTAAACTGGCATTGACTCCTTTTAGAGACTATACCAATTGCCTTGAAGAATGTTCCATATTTTGAAATTGTCTCATTGGTTTTTAAAGGGTTTTTTTTTACTTGTTTTCATTCTTCTGTATTTTCTATAACTGACGGCTAGATCTAAAATTACTTTGTAAATTTAATATAGCAAGACTATAATATATGCATCAATCAATCAGTCAATCAAACTGCTTGAGAAATTAGTAAACACAAAACATAGAACATACTTTTTGGCCAAATAAAAAAACAGATAAGTCAATATGTTTTTTAAAATGCCCAATTAATTTGAATAAAATCTAAATTTTACTTTCTATTTAGCATTAAACATTGGGTTTTAAATATGGCATTATTTTCTATAACAAAAAAATAGAATTACAATTTCCAAGTGATTAGTTCTTGTTTCTTAATAAATAACAATATGCTAGCAATATTAATAGTTCATTATGCATCAAATAAGATGATAAAATTAGTTGTAAATATGATTAAAATGACTTTAAATAATAGCATTGCATATTTAATTAAAAAAATTTTTTTTCTACATTCATGACTAGATTTACATCAGCTTTCCACATCTGATTAATGTGACGGCCATTTGCTTTATTATTTTATTTTTTTCTATTCTACTTTATATTGTTTTTTCTTCATTGATTTTTGATATCTTCACCAATGTTAAATCCTGTAATAATGTAAACTGTAGCAAAATAATCCCTCTTCTATGTATAGAAGTACTAGTTTTTTCAAATATCACCCATTAAGTCTGTGTCTAGATAGATGAATGTTCTATATGTAATTTATAGACTGTCTATCTTTGAGATATGAAAAGCAGATAATATCATGGACGGTTAATGTAAAAATTTTGTCAATGATGAAAAATTCAAAATTAACTAAAACAGGGTAATTGCTACATGATGAGTATATAAACATACACTCAAAATGCTAGTGAAAAGGACACATGAATGCATTACCCAGACAGAATATAAGGGAGCCCCTATGCCTCAGAGCAGGTTCTGTGAACACCAGCATTTTGGACAAATTGAGTTGTATTTTGTTCTTGTTTATTTGTGTTATTTTATTCTAAAAAGTATTTTGTAGAGAATCCAGAACTATAAAGCAAGCATAGAGCTCTTCATTGTTTCTCAGAATAGTAACCACCCATTAAATATGGGACACCAAAGAAAATTGACCAAGTTCAATCAGGTGGACAATCTTTCTACATTAAAAGAAAGAAAGAAAGAAAAAACAGCATGACATATGGGACTATGAGTCCTGTGCCATTCTCCTCACTTTAAAAAAAAATTTTGTTTTATTTACCTGATTGCATATACAAATATAAAAACTTGAATTTATAAAATACTCATATAGCTTACATTTTGCTTTTTTATTTTGAAAATGATATTTGTTTCCATATTTCTCACTGTTTTTAAATGGGACTTATGCCATCTTTCTATTACCAACAGGAATTCACTAGGAAATAAAAAAGCCGATGAACCACTACACAGTCTGCTGCTTTATGCTCACTGCACTCCGTCAATTCCAATGATTTTTTCAATAGACTAACACATTTCTACCATTTCAATTTCCTCCTTCAAGAAAGCACATTTGTTCTTCTAAAAGCAACACTCAGTCTCTGCTACTTAACACTGGTTTTGCTGAGACACAATATGAGTTTAATATTTCCTAGGAAATAAAGTTGAGAGAAATCAGGATTGCTCCATTTGAATGTCCAAATATCTAAGTTTGTATAGATAACATCGGTGTGTACTTTTAAAGGGTGATTCAATCATTTTTCAAAGAGCCATTGGTTTTTCTTATGTTGATCAATTGAGATAGCAATAGCAATTTCAATTTTACTGCCTAAAGAGAGACCTTTTTATATGAATTCATGAAAATGTGGATGTTCTCACAAAACAGTCAAAAGGATGTATTAGTTATGGTTACTCAGATACATCCAAAAATTTCTGTAAATGTAATATAATAGTTAATCTCCTTTTTCCACAACAGTCAGATATTGGCTAATGTCAGATGATGTTCCACATCATTCAAGGATCCAAACACCTCCCATGATGCAGCTCTGCTATTCTCAACAGGAAGCTTCTAAGCAACAGAGGAAAGAGAAAGAAGGAGCAGAAAGAAGCACATCTAATTTTTAATCATGTCAGTTCAGAAGAAAAAAAATACATATTACGTTAGCTCTCAATGTTTGGGAAAGAAATTCATTTAAATTCTTCCCCTAAGTGTAACTTAGAGTAGTTCCAGCCTGGGTAGATGCTTCTCAGACTTATGTCTATGAATCAGTAAGAAAATATAAACCTTTGCTGGACAGGTGCTAGTCTCTGCCCCAGGTGGAAATTTGAAGAGATCATAAAGTGTTAACCTACCCAAAATAAGAGTCTCCCTACAACCACCACTGCGAATACTCATTCCTGAAAACATACTTCACGTATGTTTTATGCCTTAACCTTTTCTCATGTATGGTTTTCCACTTATATTCTTTTAGTGAAATTTCACAGGAATAACTTTAAATTTATTCAGCAAATATGTCGTTATTAAACAATAAAGATTTATTGGCATTCTGCTTATATGCTAGGTGTTTTATATGAATGTATTTTCATTAAATCTTCACAATAAGTCTAAAAAGTAAGTGCTGATATTTTTCTTTGCAAATGGCAAAACTAAGGCGAAGGATGTTAGGCAAATAGTATAAGGTCAGAGTACATTTGTTGATTGATGGAGGAAATGGAAGTCAGACTGCAGTGGGAGAAAGAGGAATGGGACATGAACAGAAAAAGGAGTGAGTATAAACAATATTTTGATGTATTTAGAATTAATGATATATGAAGAAAATGACATACCCACAATATAGGCAGGATGAAGAATTGTGTTTAATATAAGAAAGATTGTATAATGATTAGCAGAAGGTGAAAAGTAGATGGAGAGGAAGAATTTAAAGGAACATGACAAAGGAAAAGAGAAAATAAAGGCTCACCATGTTTTATGAGACTGGGAGGAGACTGGATTCAATGCACATATGGAGAATCCAACCTGGTCAGGCAGAGAGAAATCACTTTCCAAAAAATGAAGAGGGAGGAAAATTGGGTATCAACACAAGGCAGGTGTAATTAGGGCAAGAAAAGCTGACAGTTAAGGGATTTTACACTTCACTGAGTCTTATAGCTTGTGCTTTGAACATGTACTTTATTCTTGACTTATTGTATTATTTGTTGATGTTGTATACAATATGTATAGTAAAATATGTTCTACACATCTATTTGACTCACATTGTTTTCTCCACATTTGTAAATATCAATGATTGTGAATACTAAAACGGGAACACAATTTAAAATAAAATGCTCTGGTGATATGTTTTAGGTTTAAAAATTAAATTGAGCTATAATCTCTCTTAATACTTTTACCAAAGAAAGATAAGCCTATCCTACAAAAATAACACAGTTACTAAATATTTTATTATTTTCATTCGAAATGTTCTTTTTTAATTGTAATCTCTATATTTTATTCCTATTAAAATATTTAGTTTCTTGTTAGAAAAGTCCTTCCTGAAAGAAAAAGAACATGTAAAAATTATTCTATAGATTTTGAAAAAAATCTGTGTTAATTTAAAAAATATAGAAAGTTAACATTTATTTTGTGCTAGGCATTTTTATAAGTACATTACATATACCAATTTACTTAATTTTTGTAACCACCCCATGAGATAAGTACTAATATTTTTTCCCATTTTGTTGATGAAAAAATTGAGGTAAATAAAATATAATCAATGGCTTTGGAGTCTACCTTTTCTGACATTAGCTTAACTCTAGACTTTTTCACATAATAAATCAATACATTTTTTTTTGCATAAGTGAGTTTGAGTTCTGTAATTTCCAATCATAGAAATGCTGATAAAACTATCCTTTAGGATACAGATCATTAGATAGCACTGCTCATTCTCTCACTGCTACACACATTTCAAGGAAATATGCAAATGATGCCTCCTGGTATAATGTTTTCCTTCCTCATTCCCTAGACTCTCACAGAATAGAATGATTCTTAGAGCTCTGGTCTTATCATTACTTTCCCTGGACTACTGTTAAGTGGTCAAACTGCTAACCTACATCTTGCCACTCTAAGCCTCTTCAATGCCAACAATTTCTGGTTAATTACCTAATTCCTCACTACCACCACCACCACCAGTCTCTAATCTCTCTGTACTTCCATTGCTCCTACACAAATACAACTTTTTAAACACCTATTCCCACCAAAGATGGACTAATGAGCAGAGGAGGAGAAAATAAAAAAAGAAATCTTTGGTCTTAGCAATTAATGTATCAGCACTGATGGAACTTATATAGTCCAGTGAGTTTACATTTTGATTAGCTTATTTTATTATATGCAAATTAAAACATGAGAAGACTTTTTAGGTCCCTCTATTATAGTAATAATGTAATATATAATGAGCCAATTATCTGTGGGTCATATAATTTATTTTCACTCTTTTGTGACTGCAAGTTTAATTTTTTTCAAAGAAATTAGAGTACAGCATATTGGAAAAGGGGAAAGCATTACCAAGAGAGGAATGAAATAAATGAAGCCAATTCTGGCTTAACTTGAAACCAATTTGAGGGACAAAGAATTGAACAGACTTTTCTCCAAAAAGACATACCTTAGATATGAAAGATACTTAAAATCAGTAAGCATCAGGGAAAGACAGATCAAAACCACAATCAAATATCACTTTACATCTGTTCAGATGGCTATTATCCAAACAACAACAGCAACAACAAAAAGATAAATATTGGCATAAATTAGAAAAAAGAGAACCCTATGCATTGCTAATGGTAATACAGAATGACTATAGAAAGGTAAAGCCACTATGGAAAACAGTATAGCAGTTCTGCAGAAAATTATACGTAGAACTACCATATGATCCAGCAATTTCACTTCTGGGTATATGTCCAGAAGAAATCAAATCACTATCTCAAAGACATAACTGCAACCTCATGTTCACTGAAGCACTATTTACAATAGCCAAGGCATAGAAACAACCTAAGTGTCCACTGAAGGATAAGTGCATAAAGAGAATGTCACACACACACACACACACACACACACACACACACACACACACACACACACACATATACAATGAAGAAGAATAAGTTCTGGGTATATAGCATGATGATTATAATGAACAATATTGTATTATATATTTGAAAGCTGTTAAGATAGTCTTATATGTTATCATCACATGCACACAAATGGTAATCATGTGAGGAAATGGAGGTATTAACTCACCTTATTGTCTAATCATTTCTTTCTACTTATGTATTGTCATCATGTTGTAAAATATTATATGTCAATGACATATCAATAAAGCTACAAAGATGAGTTTAGACGATAGATTTTATGTTAAGTGTTCTTACCACCACCCCTACCACTATACACACACACACACACACACACACACATACACACACACACATTTTTTTAAATGATGGATACATTTAGTATGTTGATTGCAGTGATGATGCATGGGTGTTTGCATATGTCCAAAGTCATATAGATATATACATTAAATGTGTGAAATTTTTTGCATATCAGTTATATACTAGTAGAAGTTAAAAACCTAATCTGAGTTTCTTTAGAGTTCAATTGATCATGCAAAGTGAAGTTTTCTTTTACATGATCTCTCAGCTTTATTTTCACAGTATTTGCTAAAAATGTGATTCTTTTTGGCAATTTTTCCTGTTATTTTATAACACTGAGCAATTCCAGTGTCATAGAAACTCAGTGTTAATAATGGGAACAACTGGGAACCAGAACTTTTGGACTATAATCACTCATATTTCATCCTAAAAGAGACATCCCACAATCCTGTTTGTCATCATTTGCCAGACCTCCGAAAGAGCCAAGTCTTGTCATTCAAATGCCCTTCACTGAAATAAAATGTGACAGTATACACAATACATTGTGTGTTAGGGAGCATCTGTTTCACCATGTTCTACATGATTAGGCTCTCTGCCACTTTTCCAAGGTTTTAGGTTTATTAACAATTTTCAAATCTAGTAAAGTGTTATGCTCTGCATTATATGACAATTTTCTTCACTATGTAATAGAAATGAAATCAAAGTTTCAAGGCAGCAGCAATATCCTAGGGTCTATTATTCCTATGCTAAGTCAAATGTATTTATAGGTTTTCATTTGGGGGAATATATAAATTGAGATTTCAATGTTTTCAGATTCAAAGCTTTTTCATGTAATAACTACACTTTTTACTGAAAAGGATCAAGTTAAATTACAACTTTTATCAAAAATATTGAACTTCATTCATTAAAGATATGTTTAATGTTCTTCTGCCATATGCAAGACATTATCCTAAGCTTCCAGATAAAGTGGTACCTAGACAAGCAAGGTTTCTAGCAGAGGAGATATCAACAATGAAGAGCAATGATACTGACTTCACATATCAAATACACTATGTATGAAAGAAAACAAGGTGATGTAGTGAAGAAATGGGCTGCTCTGTGTGTGCTGGGAGGTTACTTTAATAGAGTCACCAGAAAAAAATTTCTCTGAGGTGTTAACATTTGAAAAAGAACAGGCAAAGGGAATATCTGGGTGAAAAAAAACATTCTCTTTAGAGAGAATAGGAAGGACATAAATGAGAATGAGGTGTACTTGTTCAAGAAACAGAAAGAACACTGGTACGACTTGCCCAATTGTTGTTGGCAAGAGGCTGACAGAATAAAATAAAATGGGTGGGCAAGACCCATGTCGTGTTAAGTCCTTTGTTGGCTTGATAAGGAGTTTTTAATTATATCTTAAATGTGTTAAGAAGTCATTAGAAAATTGTGGACTGGAACATTCAGTGGCTTAATTATTTATACATAAAGGTAATTATTATGTTTTCATATATTGGCTCATGGAGAGTAGTCAAGAGTCAGGTGTAACAGGGTAAGAGATGATAGTAGCCTATGCTAAAGTTGTAGCAATGTACATAATAAGAAACTATGAAATACAGTATGTATCAGGAGGTGGAACCAACAACTTACTAATGAATGTGATATGTGAAGGAATATAAAAAACTAAAGATGACCCTTGGATTTTTGGTTTGAGCAAGTGGGTGG
Source organism: Macroglossus sobrinus (assembly GCA_004027375.1). Lineage (NCBI taxonomy): Eukaryota > Metazoa > Chordata > Mammalia > Chiroptera > Pteropodidae > Macroglossus > Macroglossus sobrinus. Next base: position 190,482 of record PVKZ01001893.1, on the reverse strand, counting down.
ATATAATTAAACTTCATTGTGATGGAGAAGTCAAGGGAGAGAGAGGTTAAGAGTGAATACGGGGATAAATGGAACTATTAATGTTTTTTTTTAATATATCTTAGCAAAATCAACTAAATATATAATCCTCCAAACTTCTGCCTGAAGGTAAGTAAATTTAAACCATACCAACTGTCATAGGTTTAATTATGGTTTTGGTCCAAAATAAAAAGAAAGTTAGTTAATATATTTGGCATAGTATCACAGTAAAGATAACTTTTCTCAGGTGACATATCACCCTGTTAGAAGCTATTGATTTTCTCTGTCCTAATGTTCACAGAGACATAGGACCTGGCATTATTTCTAAAATTAAAATCTAGCATTTTAAACAGCACAATTTCCTACTTAAGAATAATAACAAAATGTTCTCAACTATTTAACTGAATACACTTTAACTGAAGAGAAGTAATTATTATTGATGAATCAAAATGAATTTGCTACTTTTATCTAGCTGACTCAGACATACCTTTGCAATATCTTTTAAAAAATCTTGAAAATTTCACTTTCTCCAATTTCACCTACACCTGTCTTAAAATCGTAATTAAAACTATGTGGAATAAGAGTATAAGGTAAGCAAGGTATAATATAAGCAGCAGAGACAAGGGATTACCACATTATATTATTTTTGAGAAATTAAAAGAATAAAGATAAAACTAATGACTGAAGAAACAGTTGGCACATAAGACCTAGATAAATACTGAATGATTTAATATGTAGTAAACATTTCTAAAGGAATATTTAAAGTATAGCTGATTTTGTTATTTCCTTAGAAATTTGCAACTTAAGTAATGTAATTTGTAAACATACACTAAACATGGTTTTATGTATTTGGTAAGAAAGTATATGTGTATTTTTCACTGTTCTTATGAAATGCAGAATGTATTTTAGTTTGGCCAATGTTCCAAATAATCAGAGGCTGCTTCAGGTATGTGAAAATGAACTTATTGAGCTCTAGGAGGAAAGACAGAAGAGTAAATAATTAATATAAAAAACAAGTGTTTAATTAAAAGAGAAGGGTAGGCTTGGACATGAGGGGAAGGAAGGATCTAGGAAATAGAAATTATAGTGTGTGTGTGTGTGTGTGTGAGAGAGAGAGAGAGAGAGAGAGAGAGAGAGAGAGAGAAAGAAAGAGAGAGAGAGAGAGAGAGAGAGCAAAGTTTCCTAAATTTAGGAGCAGCATGGGTACTAAGAATAAAAATTTAGATCAGAGATTGAGCACATCAAAAAAACTTGTTTTATGCAATTGAGCATCAACTTTAATGAACTGTTACTATTAGGAGTTATCTGGTAAATTAGGTATTGAAAGGGCATTTCTATCAAGTCACTTACAATGGTATGAAGGTATGCATGAGCAGGCTGATTAAAAGGGGAAAAAAGTATAAGGCTGAATCATAATACACTGTATAAAAGAATAGGAGTAATTTAGAATTTCCAGGCAGAGGGATCTGAAAAGACAAAGTCAAAGGAGCATGAAATAAAATGTGATTACAGAGATCTATAAACTTTATAGAAATCTGCTTGAATATTTAAGAGAATAATTGACAAGAGAAAAGCTTAGAGAAATAAGTAGGATACCGTCCATAGAAGTATTTTGAAACCAGAATAGTTATAATAGAGATCATTTATTTAATGTAAATTATTTCTAAAGACTTTAATAACTATTCTAAATCTATTGACTTTTTAATCTTAACAGCCTAATGTCTATGGCTGTTGAAATGTGTGCGTGTGTGTGTGTGTGTGTGTGTGTGTGTGTGTTATGCTTCTGAAATCTATATCTTGGCTTGGTTTCTTATTGTTTTTAGTTATAGATTTATAGTTACATTTGTTGTTGTTCTGTCAGTTATAGAGAGGAACATAAAAAATCTGTCATTATGGAGACATTTTGTCAACTTTTAAATATATTTTGATTAATTTTCTTTCAAAAGAGTCAGAGACTATATCATCAGATTCATACACATTTTAAAATTGTAATATATTCCTGGTAAATTTATTATACAGTGATCCTCTTTACTTATAATAATGTTCTATAAATATTATTTTATATGATATTAATAGAACAATTCCAACATTATTTTGTTTATAATTTCTTGGGTTAAATTGTAACTTCATTTCACTTAAAATGTGTGTGTCTGTGTGTGTTATTATGTATCTGTGTGCTTTTTTTGTCTCTTGAAAAAACCATATGGTTCAATTTTCCTTTGTGATAATCTTTGTATTTTAATCTGAGGATTTACTCTGCTTAAATTTATATTAGTTCTCATATATTTTGGTAACTTTTATCATATATTGTGCTTTTCATATGTCTTGCATCTTCTATATTTTTCTTTCCTTTTGCCTTCTTTTGTATTGATTGAAAAAATTTAAATTAATTTTTTACCCACCCATAATATAGAATACATTTATTCTATTTCTATTGTTATCTGAAAAATTACAACATGTATATTTTCTTATCAAATTATAATCAATCATTTTATCATTGTCCTATACTATAAAAGAACTTCAGAATGCCAGTGTATATCTCTACCTTACCCATAACTGTTGCCATGTTTTAATTCATATTTTTCTTTTGACCACAAATGAAATTATTATTGTGATTTTATATAGCTATTATCCATTTACTTTTTTCCTCATTGTTGCTACTTTATTTTGCCAGACCTTCTGTAATTAGTTTAAACTTCATTCCATTATACCATTCTTTTTAATTAAGAGATTAGTCTTTGCATTCATTCATAGAGAAAGAATAGCTTGTTCATTACAATATGTGTTTACCCACACTCCCATCTATATCTGAGTTGTTATTACAGCCATTGTAGAATGCTGTAACGAAAATAGAGAGTCTTCACATGTGAAGACTTAAGCAATTAGTTCATGATTTGAAGAGTCAATCATATTAATTTTTGCCTCCATTATATTATAGAACTTCAAAAGTCACAACTTTTGAAGAATAAGGAAAACAAAAATTAAACATGGTTTGTTGAGGATGGTAAAAAGATAATCTTTCATGATATTTTGGAAGATAATTATACCAAATATATGGCAATTTTAAGAAATATTACCATGAGTTCTGGAATCTGTGAGAATGAAAAAGAAAAAAAAAAGTCAGGCTATATGGGTGCGGGAGTTTTTTCAAAAGCTAATCAATCATGCTATTTCTACTTTCTGTTGCCAAATACTGCATTAATGAAAGTGATAATTGTAACTCATTACATTTGTAGAGCTCTTCCATATACCTCATCTCAATGCAGCTACAAAAAGGCTTTTGAAGAAGGCATCATAGCCCCATATTATAGACAACAAAACAGTCATTTTGAAACAATCCTAGCCAAAATGCTAGAGCTTTCTGTCTCATCCAGCAGTACTTTTCCATGAGGTTAGCCACCTAAAAACTCAGTCATTAAGATATTCAGATCAAAATAAAATTCTGGAGGTGGTAAAGCTATTTATGTTGGAGTTATTTAGAAGAATATTGGTGGTTGAAAATAACGATCTCTTGTTGTGTATAATTGATATATGCTCAGCCAAATACTGAGAGTTTTATGACCCAGTGGGGTATTTCTTGGAAAGAAAAAGATATATCTAAAGCACTAAAATGCACTTAACTTCCATCTTTATAAGTAAATCTAGTCTAAATTTTTAGAGTAATAAAATTCAGGGAAACATAAAACTTTTTTAGTGATTCTTAGCTATTGGGCTATTGTCAAATTGGCTAGATTTGTTATTGCCTGAAAGTTTCACTTAGAATTATATATACATGAATGAATGAGTTATAATTGTGTGTGTGTGTGTGTGCAATTGTGTGTGTAAGAGTTGACTGCTAACATGGATTTGTTTGTGCTGTTGTGGCATGAATGTTTTGAAACTGTAGAAAATTTTGGCTGTTTAAAATAGGAATCAGTGGACTTAAGGCACATTATTTCAATTATTTATACCATAGCATTTTGGGCGGTGAAACAGAGTAAATTGAAAATAAGTGCAAGAATTGTAAATTATAGTAATCCAAACATAATGCTTTAAATTCCTGTGTAATACCTTCACATATGCTATCTGACTGCACTTTCTCTATTCCCAACAAATCTAAATATTAGTAAGTAGATTCACTAACCCTCCATTTTAAAGATGAGGGTTTAAAGCATAGTTTAGATTTTTTAAAAAAATTTCATAACTGTTAAAGGTGAAAATGTGTATATTTTTATATCTCAAGTAGTTTACATGAAAAATAAGAAATATCAGGTCAAATATATGAAAATCAAAGTTACACATAAACTAATGACTTGTAACTGATAGTTTCCATGGAAAAAATCATAAAGTGATGTAATATTTATTTAGTAATAATGTTTGCTTCTTTTAACAACTTTTATTAATATTTTGCATTTTAGGAAGGAATAAAATTTCAAGTTAAATGTGCAAAGGTGATTTGCAAATATTTGTTTTTTTTTCTTTAAAAGGCAAATGGTTCTATTTTGATGTTTTCTCATAATAATTTTTTATAATTGTGACTTACACGAAGCATCATGTATTGAATTTTCTGTGTATGACAAACTTTATGTCTGAAATGAATCAAACAGAAGTACAATTCTTGATATACCTCTTACTAATTATAAATTATCTTGCACAATTTGCTTTAGCTCTTTATGGCTCTTTTATTTTCCTGAAATTGGTAAAATCATAGTGACCGACAATAGCACTTTTGGGGGATTAAATAAGGTAATTTATGTAAATTATTTAAAATAGCAGTTTGTACTTAAATTCTTAATTTTGTTTTTATTGTTACAACATGTTAGTAGAAGTGAAATAACTTTTGCAGTTTTTTTTCATTAGGGAATTCTTTTGATTTTTAGGGGAAGATGTCAGTCATAATCTAAAACTAAATTTTGTCTTTTAGTTATAAACTCTTGTTAGTTATAAACTCTTGTTAGTAATAAACTCTTGTTTATTATCAATTAGGCTGTGAAAAAAATTGATTTTATTGTGTCACTTAAAGTTGCAGTTTCCAAGAACCTATTGATGATATTAAGTGAAAACTTATTGTATTGTAATAAAGGATATGTAAATGTGCTCTCTCTCTCTCTCTCTCTCTCTCTTTCTCTCCGTCAAAATATCTTATGGAACAATACTTGTCCTTCTAATGATGATGTGAGATGATAAAATGCCAAACCTGTTATCACCTTTACTTGCAGAAAAGGCTCGGTGTCACTCTTGTCAAAGGATCTTTTGCTGAAGTCCTCGTACAGACTCAATGCTTTCTGGGGCCACCTGTTGCCATCGATCAGAACACGTTTTCTGTTCATGTCTTCCACCCATAAATTTAATGCCTCTTCCTTCTTAACTAAGAACTTGTCACACACCATGGCCATAACTTTGGCAGTTTGAGGTGCAACACCAAAACTAACATGAATTCTTTTTTTTCCTTTCCTCATAATTTTACAAATGGAAGATTTGTTCTTACTATAGATCTTAGCAACTTCAGCATGTGATTTTTTTCTTTTCTTATTAAATTGTTTCCACCTTTTAACTTGAAGCATTTAATAGTTTCTCTTTTGCAGGTCTGAATTACCAGCATTACTATTCTTGTGCTTTGGGACCATTATTAAGTACAGTAAGGGTTTCTTAAACACAAGCACTGTGATACCTTGACAACTGATCCGATAACCCAGATGGCTACTAAGAGAGTAATGAGAACATCTACAGCATGAAGATGCAGGTCAGAGGGATAATTCGTGTTCTGGGAGGGATAAGTAGGACTGCACAAGATTTCATCATGCTGCTCAGAATGATGTGCAATTTAAATCTTATGAATTGTTTAATTCTAAAAATTTCCATTTAATATTTTTGCACTGTGGTTGACTATGGGCAACTGAAACCTTAGCAACTCAAAGTTCAAATAAGAGGTGACTACTGTAGTAAAATTAGAAAAGTTATAATTTATTTATTAAAGTAAAATCTAGGGCAAAATGGGAAAAAATGTAAAAAGCAGTGTACATATTTTCAGAAATGTAGAAAAACTATAAAATATTATTTGTATTACTAATGTAAGAACCAGTCTTTAGGATTATAAGAAAATCATAAGATAAAAAATAATTATTTGTATTAAAGTTGGTTTATTATGGTATAGTGGAAAGAGCAAATAATGTATCATTGGAAAAAGTAATTAAAAATCAATTTCCATTATGTGGTAGTTTCATGACCCTACATAAGTGAACATAATCAATGAATTTCAGTTTATATAGCCTTAAGAAAATACAACCACTGCTTTCTTATCTTGGAGTTATCTAAGGAAATCCTCAAGGAAGTTAGAAAAGAAGTGAAAAATACTGTGCCAAGAGAAGTGTAAAATACTGTGCCATTTGTTATATATATATATATACATATATATATACATATATATATACATATACATATATATATGTATATATATGTATATAACATATATAATATATAAGACATGGTGCTACATTTCAAATGCTCTTATTTACTTGAGTAATAGGGCTAGTTATTATCACTGTCTTTTTAATAACACCTTTATTAAGGTATAATTTATTTATCAAATAATACAGTATTTAAAATGTATAATTCAATAGTTTTTAGTATATTCACAGAGTTGTGCAACCATCACCATAATCAATTTAAGAATATTTTTATCATTTATCCCCGCCCCCAGCCAAATCTCCATATCCATTAGCAATCACTGTTTTTTATGCCACACACATCCTCAGTCCTAGACAACTAGTCTACTCTCTGTCTCTATAGATCAGTTTTTTTTGGACATTCTACATAAATGGAATAATGCAGTATGTGATCTTTTGTGACTGGCTTATTTCACTTGCCAAGTTTTCAAAATTTATCCATATCATAGCATGTATCATTATTTTTATTGCTTAATAATATTTCATTTTATGGATAATCCTACATTTTATTTATCCATTCATTAGTTGGTTGAAATCTGGGTTATTTTCACTTTGGCACTATCATGAGTAATACTTCTATGAACATCAGTGGATATGTGGATATGTTTCCATTTCTCTTGAGTATATACCTGGTAATAGAATTACAGAGTTATATGATAACTCTATGTTTTTCCTTTTGAGGAACATCCACACTGTTTTCCCATTGGCTAAATTATTTCACATTTCCACTAGCAATATATAAAGGTTCTAATTTTTCTATATTTTCACTAAAAGTTATTATGACATTATCGATTAAAGTCATCCTAGTAGATGTTAAATGGTATGTCATTATAAAATGTATTTGAATCTTCCTGGTGACTAATGATATCAAGTATGTTTTTATGTGCTTATTGACCATTTATATATCTTACTCTTATTCAGGGAATTATCTTCTCAGATCTTTTGTCCGTTATCACTGTCTTTTGAAGAGAAGAAAACAAGGTTCAGAAACAGTATGTCACTTGTCCAAGTTCATACAGCTAATAAATCAAATGTGATTAATCTAAAACTCATTCTGTCTCTAGAGTCTGTGTTTTAAAGAACTACATCTCTTCTATTAATTAATCACCTCTAATTATTAATATAATTGAGCACAAGCCATTTCTATTCTTAAAATGTTTCCTACATTTAAGAATTATTTAATGGCAAATACAGCAATAGTTCAGCAAATCTAATTCTCCAAATAATAAGTTGAACAATTAATACAATGCTCTTGTCAGATTTCCAGAATCACAGGAGAAGGATGGGATAATGATCTGTTTCTATCAGTGAAAAGTGTAAAGTGCAAATAAGTATGTGTAGTTAGAAAGAATTCACTTTTTTTTTCCTTTTAAATTCCATTCTTTTTAGTAAATAAGGAATTAGTAGAGAATAAACTCTTAGGTAAACACAAATGCTAAAAAGAGAAAAGAGAAGACCTCTCCTTTTCATTCTGATCTACCTTCCATCAAAATGTTTTCCAATCTTTGGCAACTTCAACCCTCTGTAATCTTTCTGTAAATCGACTTGTAGAGTTGAAAGCTTTTAGGAATCAGAATAAATGTTCTACCAGCAAATGCTATAACAGCCTACGTGGGAGGGAGAGAGTAGAGTGCAAAGCAATGTGTGAAGGTTCTTAGACAATCAGGACAAGTCCTGAGAGCCACATTCATGAAGGGTGGAGTGAGGCCTCTGCGACAAACACGCTTTGCCTATTCCTGTGCTGGCTTTTTAATGCTCTGCCGCAGAACACAGAGCGTTGTGCTTCTCATTCCACTCACTGGCAGCAAATTTTGCTCTATGTCATTTTGGATTGTTATAAAAATGTGATCTTTCCCATGATAAATCTAAGCATGTCAGTCATATTTTATTAAACTTAGCAGCAGCAATATCTCCTCACATAGTATCAGTCCATCTATATTTAGGAATTTTTTTTTTAATTTTTTTACCACGGATTTTGGTTGATCAGAAAGCATTAGAGCTCTATATTTGTGTGACACTTCTGGAACCTCATATTTCCAAAAAGTAATATGCTGCATCATGTGAAGCAAAGTGAAATAGAGAATGAATTTATTCATGAGGGAAAAGAGGTTGGAGTAAATTGCATAGTTTATGCAATCTAGAATTAAATAAAGACATAAAGGATGCAAATCCATGGTAAAATGTTTATTGATGTTTTTGTGATAGGGCTATGAAGAATATTAGTTTTGCTTTGTAGCATTACAGAGAGTCATGTGAATTACGGGAAACTCCTTTTGAATCTTTAACTCTTACCTTCCAGATTATATGGGCAGTTTATGTACAATATTTTCCATTATACAAACCCCTCTTTCCTTAGCTTTTTTTAGTTATAGCAAATTATTATAGTATTGTAAATAGTAATCCTAATAACATTGCACAATTAAAATGTTCAGACACTGCTAATCCATCTCAATGCACAGTGCTACTTGGTATCACCAGAAATTCAACTGATATAATTAATGTTATTAACCATTTTATAAATGAGATAATCTGAGATTAAAGCACTTACCTATTTACCAAGGTTAGTAAATAGAACCATTGCCACATTAGCTCTATTTGAATCAATTCCTGAGCAATTCCTGGCTATGAACGTAAAGAGTGCTTTAGGAGTTTCCACTTCAACACTGAAAAGGATCTAATACTAATAGTACTGTTGTTATCTAGTACCAGTATATATCACACTCCACGTAACTTTAATAACTATCGTGCTTAGGATGGACACACTGTTCAACATTGTATCTGAGCATTGAGCACGGCAAGGATGCTCATTAAATATGTACTGACAAAAGAAGATAAAAAGAAGCACCAATGAAGGACATGAGCCAACTTATGTCAACTCTGTCACGACCCACCCTTCCCCCTGCCATGTGGTTCCAGTCCTTTTAATTAGACTTCTGTATCTCATAAGATCTGGTTTTCCCTTTTAGTACCCAGTTTTCCACTGGGCCTTTATTATTTCCATAAACCCTGAAACTAGGGTAGAACGTTAAATTCTGCAGAACACATTTTTGATCATGAACTCTAACCACATCATTGGCTGCGATCCTGCTCCAAAGAGTGATTACTTGGAAGCATAGAGAGTCCACCCTCTAAAGTTAGAGCATCACTGTTATCTTGAATTTTCTGCCATTATTTCTCTTCTACCAGTTGCTTCATGTAGGTATATATGTTTTATTTCTGGCTACTACAGTTTGGCGGTCAATTCTACTTCCATATCAATTCCTCGGGTCTAGTCTTACTCAGCCTCATTTTTACTTCCACCAAAATTCATAAATGTGGGCTCAGTACTCATACAGAAGATAAAAACAGAAGATAAGAGCTATATAAATGTTCAAGTACATTTAATCTCTGTGCTGAAGATGGATCATTACAAATTGAAAGGATCTGCCTAAGGTTGATCAAATTTTAGAAACAAAGTGGATTTTACCTTGTTTGAACTTAAAATTGAATATAAAAGTGATAAGTTTAAAACCAGTAAATTTAATTTAAAAAATGTTTACTGAGTGAATAAATTTTATTACTAAATTGAAAAAAAAAAGTCAACATAATGATATGTTACTTGGTTCAAATTTTTGACTTAGTCCTTTGGTTTAATTAACTTCATTTTTAATTCCTGAATTGAATTTTATATTGTACATGCACAGGTTCAGTCTGCTGATAAAATGAATGAAATGAAGGATATACTTGCAGTTAAGAATAATTCTGTGTATGTTCTTAAGATTTATTCAGGATAGCTAAAAGAGAAGTAACCAATCAGAAAGAAAAAGAAGGAAATTAAAAAAAAAACTTTTTTGGGTAAAGTTAATTCATGTGTGTATATGTAAAAGAGAGAGTCAGAGAGAGATGTGTATAAAGAGAAATTCTTCCTGTTAATTAATTGTGGAAATTAAAGGTTAATATGACATTTTAGCAACATTTGGCTACCTGCTATTTTAAACTAATGTTTTGGGGAAATTTGTGACTCATTTTACATAAAAGAATAGGGCTTACTGTGACAGATCTTCATGTGGTAATTTATTATTCATTTCAGAATTTAATGTTTCAAGCAGTCACACTATGTTTTATCATATTAATCATTATAGGAACTAATTTAACTACTATAATATAGAAACCAGTTAGAAAATTAATGATTTTCTAAAGGCAAGTAACAAATTTAGTTTCATTACAGAGGTCCTGAACTTTTTACTGCTCAGCTCAAATGTAAGCTATTAAGATACAGAAAATGGATGATAGAATTTAGCCTCTTAATATTATATAGACTAGAATGTGGACTCTATAACATTGGTTAAAGATTAATAAGCCTCATGTTGTAGTATAAACATATAAATTCTCTTAAGTATGGTATCATAATAATAATAACCACATAAAAATAAAACAATTTATTATTTAGTCTTTACTGTTTTATTTAATATAGCACATTAATTCATTAGAAAAGCATGGTAACATTTTTGGCCTCTAAAAAATTTATCATGTAGCTCACTTTTTAAATTGCTGCATAACAAATACCTCTAAACTCAGTGGCTCATTGTTTTAAATGATATGCATTTATTTAGCTTATGTGTCTGGGAGTTTCTTAGGGGTAGTTTGATGTAAGCTAGGCTCAACTGGGCAGCTCTGATGCTTTTAGTTGGATTTGGCTGACTAGCCTGAGAAATGTCCTTCTCATGTGCTTTGGGATGAGATGGAAGTGATGACTACATGACTGCTCAAGAGCTTTTCAAGTACTATGTCTACTAAAAGCCCATTGGCCAAAGCTAATTACATGGTCAAGCCCTTGGGTAAGGAATGGAAAACCCCCTCACCTTACACCAAAACAAGAGAACACTACAATTTTACATAGGTAAAGATATGGTGTCTAATCCTGTTACTGAGAGGTGGTGGAGAATTGTAATAGTAATCACTGAACAGATAGTTATTGAACAATTAACATATGGCAGAAGCTATATAGGGGCAGGAAGATACAGCTGGAAATAAAATGTAAAAACCTCTGGCCTCACAGAGCTAATATTTTAAGGGAGGGAGAGAAAATAAAATATAATTACTTAGATTATGAAAAATACTGTAGCAAACAAAATAAGCAGAGAAAGGAAATGAGTATTATTAGGAAATAATGTTTTAAATGGAATTATAAGAGAAAGCCATTATAATTATAAGAGACATTTAACTAAAGGCCTAAGGGAGGTATGGGCAGTATCTACAGAAAAACTAAGGTTTAAACTAATATTACAAATCGAGAAAGCAGTAAAATACAAAGGCTCCAAGATAGAGCCAGTCAAGTTATGCAAAAAAAGGGGAGTCACTAGGAGATGAGATCAGATGAATGGAGAAAAAGCATATGTACACTTTATAAATAACTGTAAGACTGACTTTTATTCTGAGTGAGAGCAAAGGCAATTAAAGTTTTTGTGACATGAAGAGATGTAAATTTTAACTCATTCTGCTTGTTCTGAGAATAGAATGTAGGCAGGCAAGGAAGTAGATAAATTATTGCAATAATTTAGATAAGGTAGTATGACAGCTTGGCACTTTGGACTTGTGCCACAGTAGCAGTGGTGGTGGTGAGAGATTGACCAAATATTGATAGATGATTGATTTTTATTAAAATTATTGACATGACATTGGTTAATAAAATCAAATAGGTTTCAAGTATACAATTCAATAACACATCTTATGTTTACTTCGTTGTGTATTCACCATCCAAAGTTAAATTTCCTTCTGCTACCAAATATTTGACTCCTTTTACCCCATTTATATCCCCACACCCCATTTTCACTCTGGTAACCACTAATCCACTGTCCATGTTTACGAGTCTCTGATCATTATGTCTGATGACTACATTTATTTTTATACCCCAACTTTTTTTTTATACCTCAACTTTTTCTGTTTGGTTTAATTTGCTTTGAAGATAACCTCAAGATCCATGTACATTGTTGCAAATGGCAGTATTTCAACTTTTCTTATGGCTGAGTAATATTACATTGTATGTATACCACATCTATCTATCAATGGACACTTTGGTTGTTTCCATGTCTTGGCCACTGTATAATGCTGCAATAAACATCAGGGTGCATATATCTTTGCAGATAAATGTTTTCAAGATTTTTGGGTAAGGATCCAGAAGAGGAATTGCTGGGTCATATGGTAATTAAATTCTTAGTTTTTTGAGAAATTTTCATAATGTTTTCCATAGTGGCCGTACCAATTTACATTCTCACCAGCAGTGTATGAAAGTTCCTTTTCCCTCACAACCTCTCCAAAACTTGTTATTTGTCCTGTTGATGACAGCCATTCTCACAGGTTTGAGATGGTATCAACAAAAAAGCCAAAAACATACAATGAAGAAAAGAAAGGCTCTTCAATAAATGGTGCTGGGAAAATTGGAAAGCCACATGCAAAGGAATGAATCTAGACAGCTATCTGTCACCACACATCAAAATTAACTCAAAATGAATATAAGACCTGAAACAATAAATTGCATAGAAGAAAACATAGGTACTAAATGATGGACCTTGGATTTAGAGAGGATGTTATTAATTTGACCTCAAAGGCAAAGAGAGTAAAATCAAAATAAATGAATGAGACTATATTAAACTTAGAAGCTTCTGCACATCAAAAGAAATCATGAATAAGGCAAAGAGGCAACCATCTGAATAGAATATATTTGCAAACAATGCCTCCGATAAGGGCCTAATTTACAAAATATATAAAGAATTCTCACAACTCAACAATAAATAAAAACAATCTAATTAAAAAATGGGCAGAGAACCTGAAGAGACAATTCTTCCAAGAGGACATACAAATGGTCAAAAGACATATGAAAAAATGCTAATCTTCACTAACTGTTAGAGAAATGTAAATCAAAGCCACAATGAGATAGCACCTCACATCTGTTAGAATGGCATTCATCAACTGGATTTATTTTAAGGGAGAATTGACAGGGTTGGCTGAGAGACTGAATGAGAGATGGAGGATAGGGGAAGAATTGCCTTCAAAATTTTTTATTTGAGCAACTGTGATTGTTAGAGATAATTGCTAGAAGCAACGATTGCTAGAGATGAAAAACTGTGGAAATGGTTAGGCTTTCAGTGATAACCAGGAACTTGGTTGTGGATGTTTTTAAAGTGGAGATATCAAGTAGTCAATCATGTAAATAAGCCTAAAGTTTTGTGGGGAGCTTTGAGCCAAGGATATAAATAGATGTCATCTGTATGAACAATGTTTAATGCTACAGTCACGCAGGTCATGGTTCTCAAATACAGTTGGTTCAATATACTATACTGATTTATTAAATTTAAATAAATGTGTATAGTTCACTCGTTATTTTTAAGACTCATCTAGGCTTAGAGTGCCTATATCTAGCATACTTCCTCACAATTCTTAGACATCTCATAAAGTACTTATAACTTTGTTTAAGCCTCAACCAATGGCTTGGGGTCAAGGAAGAATTTCTGTTAAAACAATAAAAATGGAGGTTGAGTGCCATAAAGCTATAGAAGCCAAATAAGAGGAGCTGAGAAAAGATAATGATGGGCTGATAAAAAAATCTCACTAAGCATGGAGATAGTTTAGGCTCACCCCAACCCAAATGATTCCAGGCATATGTTTGATGACAAGTCCCGCGTCTACAACCTTAAGCGATATGAAAATAGTCTAACCTGAGTTTAGAGTATGCAAATCTGACAACAAGGGCAAGCATGCCCCCCCCCACCAGGAAAAACCAGGACTGATTTGTCATAGGATTCCAGAAGGAACTATTAGAGTCACTTGAGAGACATCTTAAAATCAATCTCAAGAAAATCATTCCATTCTAGTCTCTTAGTTAAAGTTCAGTCCCTGAAAAACTAGGAATTTCTTTCTGATTGACCTTTCTCTAATTCCAAAGTGGTATGATTTTTCACTTCTATTTAAAAAGCTATAATGCATTTTGCTCCCACTACGACACACTAGTCAGGGTAACAGGGGCCATTAACTTGGTGTGTGTTTTACAGATAAATAGGAATTTTGAACTAATCTGTATACAGGGATATTTGGTCAGGCCTGGGATTTAATTGAACTGCTATTCATTTACAATTAGTTTGTTTTGTTTACTTTCTTATGTCATTAGCAAATTTATTAAAAAAGGCATACAAATAAACTTTGTGCCAATTACATAAAAAATAATTGGATTTTATTAATCCAGGAACTCAAGCAATCAATTAAGGCAAGGGTACCCTGGTCTCAGTCACCTCATTATTCTTCACGCTAATTAATTGCAAATACTAATGGATTGCTTAGAAACAATGCTTTATTCCTTTAGACATATGCGTAAGCTATTAAAGTGGCATTGTTTTTGTCTTTGAAATAAACACTTGTTTTTACTGAATGAAGTGTTTGTTTTAAAGGAGAAAATTCCATTTGGAACTATTATAGTGGGTTCTTTATAAATTCACACTAAATACAAAAAATAAACACATGAATGAATGAATGAATGACCCTTTCAAGTTTTAAACCTAACAGCAATGTCAATTGGATCAGGAGATATAAAGAATACAACAGATTATATACAGGCTCAAGCTCTACCTATTAAATGAATTGCCTCTATGGTACTAGGATATTTTACTTCTCTGATCCTCAGTTTCCTCACTGTCTGATGGATTAGTAACATGAGTATTAACCAAAAAAAAATTACAGTAATGAGAAAACACAGTAACATATATAAAATTCCTAGTACATATTAGACCATGAATAAATGTTACTTTTTTTCTCTTCTTCCTGCTCCTTGTTTTACGAGTTTGGGATATACCCCTCCAAGTTGAAGTTGTTAGATTCTCTCTAGATTTTATCTTGCAAAAAAAAATAATTTTGTTCCAATCAGGTCCATGCTTCTCAGCCAATCTGTATGTGTTAAGCCATGTAATGAGCTCACTTTTATATAGATGCAAAAGATGACTGGCCTGCTTGCCCTGGCTTCAAAGGCAATATTTCACTAGCCTTATGTAATGAGGAGAGTTGGTCAAACTTTTTAAAAATCCTCAGCCTAATTTCAATGATTGTAATAAATTATTTCTAAAAAGTTTGGTAGAACTTGTTGTATAATTATCTGTGTAATATTTATGTGTGCAAGTTCTTCTGTCTTGTGTCAATTTTGATATCTTAATTTTATCAGTGATTTTAATTTTATTTGTTAAAATATTAACTTATGCTTCGTTTGTTCTAATATATATTTTAATTTTTTTTATGCTGGGTAACACACTGTATCAACTTCTGTTTTCTTTACTTTGTTTTCTTATTTGTCTTACCAAATATTTGTGTTTATTATTAATCTTTCCAAAGAACCAGGTTTTTAAAAATTATCTTTGTCTCTATTTCTTGTTTTCTTCAGCGTATGTATTCTTTTTTTTACTTTGAATTGATTTGCTCCACTGTTCTTTTCCTAAAATTTTAAGAATATTTATTGTATATTTAAAACAAAGAGATAAACAAGTTTATAACTTAATTAATTATAATAAGGTGAATTCCTTTGTAATAATCATTGAAGTCAAGAACGAAGCAATTCTGAAGTATTTCATTGTGCCCTGTCCTAATCACATGTCCTACCCTCCCTTTAAAATTACTCACTATCCTGACTTTTATAATTACCATGACCTACTATTTTCTTTACTCAGGAAAAATTAGAGTAGTTTTAATTATTAAAAAGAATTATAAGATTGTTTCTCTCAAACTACAGTTTCCATTTTCATCACTTTCTTTTTCTTACTATTCGATGATGTTTGTCATCTCTGGAGTGTTTGTCATCTCTCAACATTTACTATCAAGTAACTACCACCAGAATATTTACATCACCCCCAAAATTTTCTTCCATGGTAGCACTTTCCAGGTCAAAGCCTACCTCATTCCCTTAGTCTTAGGTAACTGCTGATCTGCCTATAAAAGCGTTTTTTTTTTTTAGTCTAGTTATTTTTGTGGTACACTTTAAAAACCATATTATTGCATACTGTATCTTGCATTTTAATGAAAATCTGACTGGATATTACATTCTTTTTTTTGACATTTTAAGGTTCAACTTCATATTACATGTATTATTTTGGTCTAAGATGTCTGATGTCAGTATGATTTTTATACATTTTTAAAGAGGTCTTTTCTCCTGAAGTTTTAGCATTGTGTCTTCTGTTATTTTAAATGCTACCATAACCTGCATGTCTTTATATGGGCACCACTTTATTTCTCCTATTTGACTCTCAAAAAAATATTTCAAATTAGATCTTTCTTTACTTTAAAATTATGGTCTACTTATATGCATTTTGTTTTTTTCCTCCTCATTTTCTATCAATTTTTATCGATATTGATATAAGTACTTTTAGCTCTAACATCTTTTAATATTTCTATGTTTTACTTTTATATGGTCTGGAAAAGACTTATTCAATCTAATATTTCAATTCATTAATTCATTCTTTAGTTTTATCCATCCTATTATTTATTCTATATAAGGTATTACTTCAACAATCATACAAAAATTTTCAATTAGATTTTTTAAGACTTAATATATGGTGTCATTATTTAATATACTATAATTCAATATAATTTACCAAATGGTTTCATAATTATATGTATTAATATGTATACATTTATTTAACATACTTCAATTATTAATTCTTATGTTCTAATAGTTCTACTTCAGGTGCTTTGGGTTATACAGAAGATACATATTTCTATCCAGTATAATTTTCTTTCTTCCAAATAAAAATATCCATTAATGTTTCATATAATACATATATAAAAACAATGAATTCTCATAGCTTTTTTTGGTTCAAAAAAAATTTATTTTTCCTTAATTTTTGAAAGGCATTTATGCTGGCAACAAAAAACAAAATTGAATTTTTTTCCTCTTTTTCAGAAATTTAAAAATATAATTCCATTGACTTCCTGCCTCCTTGGTCCTGTCAACAAATCCACTGATGTTATATTTGTTCTTTATATGCAATAGCAGTTTTTTGTCTAAATGGTTTTAAAATTTTTTTTATTACTGGTTTTAAGAATTTGATAATATATCCCACTGTAGTGTTTTTCATATTCTGTTTGGAGTTTGGTAAATTTCCCGGATCGATGTGTTTATAATTTTAAAAAATCAGAAAACTTTCAGTTATTATTTTCTTAACGTGTTCTTCACAATTCGTACCCTCTGAAAGACCAATTACTCATGCTGGAAAGAATAATATTATTGGACAGGTCACTATTCTATTATCTTCTTAATATTTTTTCTCTGTGCTTTATTTTTATGTTTTATTGCTATTTTCAATTTTACTTATTTTTTTTCTATAAGCTTTTAATTCTCTATTCATTCTCCTCAGTGTACTTCTCATTTAAAAAATAGAAATTTATCATTACAATTTCTGGTTTTATACTTTTTCCCTTAAGTTCATATTTTCCTTTACATCCTTGAGTATATTCTAAAGACGTAAAATAACTATATTGTAGTGATACTCTTCTAGTTTCATCACTTCTGTTATTTCTGGATCTGTTTCTATTGATTAAAATTCCTCTTGATTATGGGTAACATTTCCCTGTTTTTTTGCATGGCTTAAAAATTCTGGTTGAATGCTGAACACTGAAAACTTACTTTATTAACTGTTGTTTATTAGATAAACATTATATATTCCTTTAAAGAGCAATGTTCTTTTTTCTGACACACAATTAAGTTACTTAAAAATCAGTTTGATTACTCCTAAGACTTATAATTAGAATTTGTTATAGTGAGTCTAGAATAGCCTTTATGTTAAATCTACTATTGGCCCACTAGCAAGGTGAAACTATTTCAAAGATTATATTTAATAATCAATACATTGTGACATCTATTCACTGTGGTTGGTAGAAACTTGAACTATTTCTGCCCTGTGTGAGCCCTGGGATTATCCAGCTCTTTGCTTTTTAATAGTTCTTTACCTTGTTTAGGGTATGCTCCTTTTTCGCATGTGCTGTTCAATACTCAGCAAAAACTTAAGGGAGTTACTTGAATATCTCTCCTCCCTCCCCTTCTCTTCCTCTCATCTCTCTGTAGTCAGCATCATACATTCTAGACTCCTCTCCTCCTACCCCCCAAATACCAATCCTCCTCAAGTCAGTGAGACCATGGAATCTTTTTGAAATCTCACACTCTGGTCCATAAATGGGAAGCACATTCTATGCAGTAAGTTGGAAAAATTGTAGGGCTTAGTTTAAATGTTTCTCTTATTCCAAGCATGAAAGAAATTCAGTACATATCATTTAATGTCTGAAACCAGTTGTTCTCATATATTATTTCATTTGATTACAGTAAGAGGAAAAATGTCTATAGCAGTCAATGATTCATAGGTGAAAGTAATTTATTTAATATTAAATAAGAAGGTATTAAAATATACTCAGCTATGATTCCACTACTCACATATAACATTTACTAATTTGCATATTTTCATCAGATCATCTTAGCAAAGGCATATTTTATACTGAAGTATAAGTTGCATACAGAATAGAATATAAAACATGAGTACAGCATGGTGAATTCTGACAAATTGTTTACACCTGTGTGTAACAGGGACCTAGATGAAGCAATACATTACTGGCATCCATAAAATCCCCTTCAGCCTCCTTCTGTCAAGGTACGCCCCACTGAGGTTAACAACTAACTGCTAACACCATAAATAATGTTTACCTGTTTTGAACTTTATATAAATGAGTCATACCATTCATATTATTTTATATTGGGCTTCTTTCAAAACATATTTGTGGAATTCCTCTATATTGAATATAATAATCTATCTAATCTAATCTATCAATTTAATGATGTACAATTATTTAACTGCTATGAAATTATTCCATTTTAAATACAATAACATGTTTAATCATTCTTTTGTAAACACATAAATTATTTTGAGTTTGTTTTTTGAAATGGTGATGCTATGATTATTCTTATACTTATCATGAACACGTGCATATTTTTTTTTGCTGGCTTTGTATCTAGAAGTTTAACTACCTGTTTATTTCAAATAATTTTTAAATAAATAAAACATTGCAAACAAAATCATGGCTCCTTCTTTTCCCTAAGTTCCTTCATTTAGGTACCTATTATCATAAATGTTGAAATTTTTCTCAGTGTTTTAATATATTTACCTGTATGTACAATATTAATACATAATGTCCTGTAATAGTTTCAAATGACTAATATCTAGATAAATGGTATTACTATTTTGCTATCAGTATCAGATTTATTAATACTCTTAAGCATAGGTTTTGCAGTTTTATTTTGCTAATTCCACAACAATATTCGAGACCACTACTTTCCTTCTTCTTTCTTGGAGTAGATTAAGTAGATTCAAAATTATTCATTCTCTGAAAAACTTTTAAGCTTTCACTTATAAAATCTTTCAGGGGTGTTTTCTTTTATTTTGGAAAAGGATAGATTTGAGACATGAAATAATGAGTAAATGTAAAAGAGAATTAAAAAAATACCATTCTTAAATATTCTTATATAATTGTTTCTATAGATTTTCTATATCATATTGGGTTAGTATTATAATTTTACATATTCTAATATATCAACCTTTAAAGAATTAAAATTTAGTAGTGTAAATTGAGTAAAGTATTATTCTATAATTCCTGCTTTTTACATTTACTGCATTTATGTTCCCAAACTACTTTCTAATATTTTGAAATTCTAATGTCTCCCTTTTTTCCTTTTTGAAATTAAAAATATGTGAGTGTTTATTCAGTGCAATATTGTTCAAAATAGTAGCAAATTGTAAAGAACTCAAATACTCATTAAGGACAATGGCAAAAAAATGATGGTACTTTCACACATTGGAATATGCAGCCACCCCAACACCACTGCCACCACACAGACACACAGACACACACACACACACACACACACACACACACACACACACAAGATGCTGAAAAAAATAATTAAAAATATATGGAATATCCTATCATTGGTATAAGAAAGAGTTAATAATTATATACATAAATATATAACATATAAATAAGTATATATATATGTATACATACAAATACACACAGAAACACACATACATACATGCATACACCTTTAGAAAAATTTAAAAGGCAACAATGCCAATAGTTGCCTTCACAAAGAGGAACTGAGAGGGTCCAAAGAACAATAACTTAAGAAAAGATTTTACTAACTTTGTATCTTTTGAATTTTAAATTATGCCAATTATATAAATATATTACTTTTTCAAAAGTAAAAATATATATATATTTGTCCAACTTAGTTGTCCCCTAACATATGGAAGTAATTTAAAATTTCACCAATGATTCATGAGACTACCTGTTGTTAATCTTTATAATTGTCATTTTAAAGAATGAAAAGAATTATGCCATTGTTGTGTTATCTTCTTTACTAGTGGAGTTGAATATTTTTCTGTTTATTAGCCATTCACATTTATTCTTTTATAAATTATCTTTTTATGTTTGGATTGTTTTGGCAATTTATAGAGAGTTCTTTGCCTATTAAAGTTATTAGCCTTATGTTTTACCACATATCTTGCAATGAGCATTTATAGTTTTTTATAATAAAATAAATGTAATTTAAAATATCTATAACCTAATCATTAAAAAAAGTTACACAGCTAGGTAGTTCCTAATAGCAATAAAATATAAAATAAACTACACTTGCATATTACTTTATACTTTGCAAAGCTTATTATGAAATTTTACTTGTAAAAAAATACTACATTTTTAAAAGTAACTTATTCATATGACTCAAAATGCAAAGAATACTAAATTACATGTGAACATTTTTCTTTCTGACTCCAAGTAACTCAAGCATTTTAGCTAGAGTTAGTCAGTGTTATAAATTTCTTGTATTCTTCCACACTATTTATGCATATAAATCAAATGTGTATCATTTTACCCTTTTATACAAATAAAACATGTTAAAAACACTATGCCTCCCCTTGCATTTTCATTTAATCATATGTCCTAGAGAACACTCCAGATTAGCACATGCAGACCTTCATCATTTTCTCTAACAGCATAGCATTCTGTTTTATGGATGTAATTTATTTAGCTAGTTTCCTATTAATAATATTTAGGTCATTCAGAATTTTGTTGTTACAAATAGTGATCAAGAGAAAAAAATTCATTTATTATTTCACATTTTAAATCTTTAAGACTGAGAAAGAAAAATTACTAGGTGAAAAGTTATGTATGTTTTGAATTTTGATAGATATTATCAAGTTTGCTCTCATCTAATCATGTCTGTTTTTCACATCTTAACCAGTTCAATATAGTATCAAACATTTTGATTTCTGCACAACTAATAGGTGAAAAATATTTTTGCATTTATTTTATTATGGTGGTTAATCATGAAGATATAGATATACATATAGATATACAGATTTAACTATGTATATTTCTTTTTTAAAAAATATTTATTTATATCTTAAATATGTGGAGCAGGGGTGGTGGTTGTTCAAAAATACATAAAACATATAATTTCAATCTTGTTCTACTTGGAATTTATGCTTTTATGAAGGACAAATTTTACAAACAGCTCTGTTACTATATTTATGTATTCACTTCTTCCAAAATCATTTAGGGAATAATCTAACTTTTCCTATCAATTGTCATTTTCTATGCTCTAGAATTCTTCCCTGAGCTTTGTTTCATGGATCTATGTGTTGGTACACATTAACTACATAATTTTTTAATCACAGAAGCTTTACAATATGTGCTTAAATCCTAGTAATATGGGTTTCTCCTTGTTTCTTTATATTTTCAGGGTTTCTATCAAAAATTTTATTTATTTTTTTTCTATATAAATTTAGCATTAGTTGTCTAAATACTTACTACCTCCCATTATAAAAATTCTTGATATTTATGAGCAGGAGAATGGATAAATATATTAGAACAATAATGATAATATGGCAAAGCTAATTGTTATTAATATAGATCAGAATAGTAGTGTCCTTCAGGAAGGAGAGTGATGTTGATTGAGAAAGGTTATAAAAGAGTTCTCTACAATGATGAGAAAGTTCTTTATCCTGACCAAGTACTGGTTACTCGTTTATATGTCCACAAATCTCTTATTATAGACAAGTGAAATTACAAATTGATAGTCCACATAAAGGATTTTGCCCAGGGAAGTGTTTGATATTGCTTGTACATTCTAAAATAATTAACCACCTGAACTTAACTTCTAAAGGCTTTCCTATAACACCGCATTTTAAATCTATTGTAAAATCACAAGTTTGCAACTTGGGTCTAAATTTTCACGAGGCTCCTAAAACTGCAGCATGGTTCTATTTCAATGAGAATCAACATTATGTCTTCATACTTCTCTGCAATCACTATTGGCTTGTGCACCCACCAACTAATTCATTCCTTTTCCTGAACTAGGGCTTTATATATTTTTTTTCACTCAACTGAGTGTGCTTATTTATTCCTTAATTATCATTTGTATTTGTATTACTAATAGTTGGTTATAAAGTAAATCTCACCTGGATTGCCCATTAAATTTTATCCTTTCTTAAAATTTCAAATTATAACCCTGCACCCGAATGTCTCATTAGTTAGTCCAGCCCTCAAAAAAATCTATTTTTTAAACACATTTACAATTATCTTTAATCTAATTATCAATTAGTATGTAAGATTTCTATTGCTCATGATTTTTTAATTCAAATATGTGTCTCCAGATTGGATTATAGCACTATTAATCCAATTATGGATTGTTTCAGATCAATCTGCTTCCTTAGAGTTTACATAAAGTAATATCTATTTAGCAAACTCCTAAATGAGCATTACTCATGTTAGGTGAGCATATAGAATTTTCATTACTGGATACCACTATAGAATGCCTCATTCTGTGTAGAAAAAATAAAGTATATATTTATATAAATTTAATCTATCTATGTGTTATATATAATTTAATCCATATTCACAATGTTTTATAAAAACTATGGCTTAGATCTAAGTGTAGTAAGATTAAGATATGAATAATTTTGAAGTTAGGATATATATTTAGAGAGAAATAAATTACATTTCTGAAAGCTGCTGAAGAACTTTCTAGAAGAGGATGATGTGAGATTAAATTGTTAAAATTTAAAAGGGAAGCCAATACTTTTTGTAGATTAAAAATAAATGTAAAACAAATTGTGTTCTTATTGCTTTTCATTACAGAATCACAGAGTAAGGAACTGTATAACATTCAAAGCGTTCCCTCCCCCTTTTTTTTTAATATCAAATCACTTCCCATAGGGCTTAGTGTTCATTTGGAATTATACTTTAATTTCATTGTATATTTCTATAAGACCCATCATCATCAGGTAAGCTCCTGTTAATATTTTATATTTCTTTTCATTGATATAATGCTGAAAGCAGTCATTTCCATTTTCTAATTCAGATGGCACCCTCAAATTTTAAGTCCTTGCCTTCATCTCTGTTAAACAGGATGACGGCAGAACTAAAGCTTCTTTGTAGTACTTGTCCTGAGCCACAATCTTTTATGTTTGAGACATTCGTGACAGACGCAATCCCAGACAGTTTGTACCCCATGGCACTAAGAAATTAAAAGATAATGTGAATGATATCGCACCAGAAAAACCATTACAGCGATAAAAAGAAAAAGACAATTTAGCCTGTCTTTGAAACATCTCAAATAATATTCAGCACACTGAAAGGTGTAACTTGCCTGTGGCAAAGTCACTGAAATCATTCCTAGATAAAAATCAACATGGACAGGAGAGGGACAACACAGTAAGGTTATTGGAGTGTGGCACTGACCTTTGGCATCAAATTAGCTGCGGGGTGCTAACTTCCTCAAAGCTTTATTAATGCCCAGACAAGATCAAAGCCATCTGTCATTTGTCTTGGATGTTAAAAATAAGTTACTGAACTAGAGCTTATTCTCTTCTCTTGAATGTATGTTCACTCTTCTTTTGTTTTCAAATGCAGAGTTTTGACAGCATCTAATTTTTAAAAATTCTCTTAAGTAGTTGAGAGAATATGCTATCAATGTCAGCAGAAAATAATTAACTTTTGTATGAAAATGCAATTTAGATTTCTATATGGCTTTGTTATCTCAGAGGCCTGTGTTTATTAGTTTTATTTGACATTTGATAATTCACCTTGGTTGGGGCAAATAATTAAACTTGAGGCATTTTTAGTTTATGAATTTATTCACAATACACATAATCATAATAAAGTGCACTATTGTCATCTACATTATCATAAATTTTCTAAATTGTAAGTTTAAAAATATATAAAAGAAATTAAATGTGGACAATTAAAGCCACTACTTAAATAAGTAATAAAAACAATTTTAATTAACTTACACAGTGTGCCATTTCTGTACTGGCTTACAGATAAGTCTATTTTAAAGTGGTTAAATATTCCCTCTGAAAACTTTATAAAAAAAAAAAAACAATTTACTTAGCAAATGCCTCTAATGAATAGCCACTAGCTAAATAGGCAAAGCTGTGATTAGTTTCCCCATAACAGACTGTTAGGTCAGGTCCAAATTGAATGGGACTGTCAGTGACCCCAGGGTCAGAGGGAGGAATCTGAATGGAGATAGGAAAAATAGGGGGAGATCTAGTAATATCTAAAAAGTACCCTGAGGAGGACCCCAAGGCAATGCACTAAAATACTACAACCCTTATTACAACCATGATGCCCAAATTTCATATTATCTTTCTAAAGTATCTTTCCCCTTAATTGGTACTGTGTTGACTAAAAATGAATGCCACATGGATACAAATATAATAAACTGAGTTAGATCACATCATGTAGTTTTCCCAAGGCCCTATAATCACTTCTTTAAAATCAATATTGAGCAGATTTTTAAAGTAGGTGTGCAAGCAGAGATTAAAAAACAATCAGAAATTATGTAAGTATGGCATTCAAATATGTCCAGTTTCTCCACCAATGCACCTTTTTGTCACTTCTGAAAGAGATTTTTACAAAATTTCCAAACTTTTTATAGTTTTTACCAAATAAAGTCAGAGGATAAACATTTTAAATTTCTGGAGGATGGTGAATATATGTTCTCTGCCTATTTCCCCATAGTACTTTGTCCAGCATCATTCAACAAATATTTGTTGGACTAATTGAACATTGATATCATTATTTTATTTTTTGATAAACAATTACTTTAAGCTATTAAGTCTTCAGAACATGAACTCTTATATTTACCTATATATTTCCATAATGTCTTTCACTGTAGTTTTAGTATGCTTTGAAACATGTGCTCTATTAACACAATGATATAAGACAAATTGGAGAAATAAAATTAGTTTGGGAATGTTCATTTGAACTTCTGAAAATGTTCTTGGTTTAAGTGGTCATTCAGAGAAACCCTTAGGATTCTCATTGTTTAACAGTTTGCCTGCTAACTTCACAGCATTTAAATAAGGAAAGGTGATTATATGTGTCCACATCTGTGACCCAGTTCTGGAAACCAAACTCTGATATAAAACCTACACTGACAAAATAAGGGAAGTATAAATATGACAGATGATTTGATAGAGATATTAATAACCCATTTACAGATAGTGAATTGGACTCTTTAGCTCAGATCAACTAGAGGAACCCTCTGGGAAAGAGCTATTGGGTACAAAGTGTATCATTTTGGTGTTTCCACAAATTAGGAAAATGCTCTTCTTTTTGTATTTAAAACTAACAATGACTATTGTAAGAAAGAGTGAAAAAATTAGCTAATAATTAAAAAAATATTTACATAGAGTAATATTAAATAGCACATAAAAACACCATAAGTCAAGAGAGACCAGTCAAGAAAGAAAAAGTTTTATATTTTGGTGTTTTTTACAGCACTTTTTTCCCTCAGCTTTTTGAACAAGGGCCCTGCATTTTCATTTTCCACTTGAGCCCACATATTATGTAACCTGCTTATACCTAACTGTATTAGATTCTGTCTCAATGCTAGGTGCTAGCTATTTCTTTTTGCTTTTCTTTTCTTCTTAAAATGAATTTCTGTTATGGGTTTGCCTTTCAAAAATATATTCCATATGTGCCTCCCTGTGTCAGTGTCTTTCTGATGCCTCCACAGTGGACTTACCAGTCTCCATGAATTAGAAGGTCCTTCCTAGATTGTATTCTCAGTTCTGAATTCCCCAGTAGAAACTTTCTAGCTGATAGATTGTACAGATGTATGTGCTTGGCAGACATAGATATCACTAGGGTATGAATGAAAAGGCAGCAGGAGTTTCAGTAAGAAGTTATCTGAAAAAATATGAAATGGATTACTTCAGAATGTTATATTTTCAACATTGGTGGTAAGGACAGTAATATTGTGGAAGAAGTCAAATATTTGATTAGCAGCAGATTTAGAAAATCTATAATGTCTTTTTCGTGTCTAAATTGCATGATTTCAGAAAAGAAGGGTTATAGTTGGCATAAAAATAAATTATCTTTAATGTGCTTTTCATGATTATGGCACATCACTGAAAATTGCCCTCGAAAACTAGTCACATTATAGTAGTTCCATAATTCTAGTAGAAGTAATTTAACAGAGATCTCTAGACTCATCTTTCTGACACAATTTGCTAAAAGTTTCAGAGGGAGTAGAGTGTTATTCAATATTAAGATGAGAGAAATTAATTAATTAAAATGAAATGTCTGATTTGTCCCAATCACTCACCTTACCAGTTCTTTTAGGGTCAGTACTTTGTGCTTATATTGAATGTACCTTGTGAACTTTGGCAATTCATTTGATAACTCTTAGCCTGTTTCATTACCTTTTATATGACATCAATAATGCTTCATTTTGTGATTAGATGCAATAACAATAGAAAATCCTCAGCACACCATACCAAATCAAATTTAATTTCATTTCTGTTTGGAACATTTCAGATTAATCACAGTTTCATATGCGCTACCCATATGACAGAAGCAATAAACTTCATTGAATGCCTCTGTAAATATGGAATATTTATACTATCAATTTTAAGAGAGTAATATACATGAAAATATAATGCATTAAATCATTCATTCATTAATAATTCTTTGTATTTTCCCTGATGTTTAGAATAGGATAAAATGTGTATAAGGACTAAATTTTGAATTATCCGCCAAAAAAGGTTGTGGGCAAAGTATTCCAGTTATTTATAAAAATATTTATTCAGACATATAATAGATACTGCTTGTATATTAGTTGATATTCAAACTTAAATTTCAAAAATAGTCCAGGTACCCATTTACTTCCTCTCTAACTCTCTTTGCCAATAAGGAAAACAAAACACAAACAAAAACGCTTGCCTTACATTTTTTCTTTAGAGCCCATGTGAATGACTCAGAAAACTGTAGAATCAGGAACAAATTGGCTAAGGCTTTTGGGAACTTTCATAAATTATAAAGCCATATTGTTTAATCCAAAACAGTTGGTTTTTCCACCTGCCATTATGATTGTTTAAATACTTGTTAATTCAACTTCTTGTGTTTCACAATCTTTAATTTTTTTTACCCTCACATCTACTTAGTGCAGTAACCTCCCACATGATCTTACTATCACTAATGCTAATTTATTTCCATTTCAAACTATCTTTTCCTCTATTGCTAGGGTCAACTTCCTATGATAATGAATTCAAATCATTGGAGAGTTGAAAGAAAATAAAAAGTAACCTTCTTTCCTTCCATCGTTTGGAAATTTCAGACAGAGAAATGAGACCAATGAAAATATCTAAAGCCACCTATAATATGCATATACTTTTTCAAAGAATGTTGATTTAGAAACGCAGTCAAACTGGGGGGTTGGGGTGGGAGGGAAATACAGTAACTATCTAGAGTGTAAGAGACTAGCTGCGATAATTCACCCACAACAACCATTGAAAATCAAAACCTTATTATCCATGAGGTGATATACCAGATCTCTCTACCCACCATAAAAAGTCCCAATGAAAGGATATATATCCGTGAAGAAGTTTATATCAACTCTACCTAAAATTGTTCTATGATAGCTCAAAAAAATAATTTGGAACTCTGCAGCCCTCAAACACTTTCCCCAACATATGGTTCCATGAAGTGGCTCTGCCACATCTATTTCTCTTGATCTCATTGCCTATACGTTAGCCAATATTACATTACCACACAGTATTTCCTCTAACATATTGACACATTATCTTCATATGTATGCCCAGGTCATTGCCTTAATATACAAAGCCCTCTTTTGAATTATTTTGCTTGTCAAAATTGTACTCTTCCTTCAAAATTTAGAAGACAAACTGACTTTCCCATTGTCTAGTGTCTGATCTTCTAATTGGAACTATTGTCCACTTCTGCTGGTTCCTGGAGCTTTTTGCTTATTTATTTAGTGCAATATTTCTAGTCACTTAACCTTCTAGAGTGAAAAAAATCACTAATTTGGCCAGGCTTTGAATCTTATCTCTGTTGAATATCAGCTGTGAAACCCTGAATTAGTTAACTTTTTTTGTTATTATTTTTTAATCCTTAAAATATTTATGATAATGCTTAAATCATAGGATATTAATAAAGGCAAATATGAGGATGTAGATTAAAATCACCTTGGAGTAGTAGAGCTCAGTATATTTGTTTCATATTATCCTTATCTTATTTGATGTTTTTGGCATGTAGTAAATGTATATATTTGGCATATGTGTATAATATGTGTTCGTGTGTGTGTGTGTGTGTGTGTATGAACGTTTCTAAAATTATAATTGTAAGTTTAATATAACGTTTTTTAAAAAATTATAATTGTGGATATAACAGAAAATAATACATATGGGATACTTGAAATGTACACCAAATGTACTTGACACAATATTAGTCTAATTTTTATAGTTAAATTCTGAGTCATCTACCAATTAAGTGACAAAAAATATATTAGGTGTCAAATATCCCTTTTAAATTCAGATAAGAAACTTTATTATATGGATTTGAGTTTAAGGAGAAGAGGTTATTCAATGGGAAAAATTAGAAGGCAGTTATTCGTTTGTGAAGGATATTGTTTTTAGTTGTTCTGGAAAAGAATACTGCTGTTCTGAAAGCTAATAAAGAAGAGTTTTATTGCTTTCAAGCCATTGTGGCTCTCTCAAAATTATGAGAAATACCATAATTTTTATAATATTGAAATTCTGCTTTATAGTGACAATAAAAATGTCTGACAGAAGTATTCAAGCTAGAGAAAAGCATGGGTAAAAAAAATTAAAATGGCCTATATTTTAAATCTTAAATATCATGTGCTGATTTTAAGAAATGAAATTAATATTGCAATGTTAACTATGATAGAATGTGATACACAGTAAATTCTTAAGATATACCTGGGGAAGGACATCTGGCTAACAAAATGGGTCCTCTCTGATAGCCATTATCTTGATAGATATACCATGATTTACAACCAGGTCCTACAGTCTGAAAGGCTTAGAAACAAGGTTTTGCTCACACACTTAGTTTTTCTTTTCTTTCCTTCTTTTTAAAATGCCTACAGCACCTGGTATTTCTAGGTGATCTCCTATCCAAGTACTAATGAAGCCCGACCCTGCTTAGCTTCTGAGATCAGATAAGATCGGGCACATTCAGGGTAGCATGACTTTAGGCTCACACACTCAGTTTTACATAACTTGTACTTGAGACTGAGACTGGCGAAGACTACCCAGATGCTATAAAAAGCATAACCCTGTACATTTGGTGGAGGCTCTTTTTAATATTTTTTGAAGAAGGAATTTATTTTTCATTGTTCCAGAAGACCTGGAAACAGCCTAGCATGTTAGACTAAATATGTAATAAAACTGAGAAGTTTTTCAAACATCAAATACGCGTCCTGTATGTATACGTCCCCTCTTTGTTTTACAGGGCTATGCATCATTTTTATAATCAAATTTTTAATTTGAAACTTAATAACTCTTGTAGACCATATGGATTTGTAAACACTATTCATTAAATCTCAAGGTATCTCAAGGGATTAGGATTTAGCGGTGTAAAACCACAGACTGAGGTCACTCTGTCCTAGTCAATTCAGGCTGCTCTGACATAATACCATAGACTGAATGACTTAAAAACAACAAAGAATTTATTTCTTACAGTTCTGGAGAGAGATAGAAATACAAAATCAAGGCACCAGCAGACTTGGTATTTAGTGAGAACCCACTTCCTCATTTATAGAAGATGCTCTTTTCATAGTGTCCTTACAGGGAGGAAAGAGTGAAGGAGCTCTCTTCTGGTCTGTTTTATAAGGACACTAATGCCATTCATGACCTAATTACCTACAAAAGGTCCCCTCTGCTAATACCATAACACTGGGGGTTAAGATTTCCATCTAAGAATTGGAGGGGTTGCACAACATTCAGTTGAAACCACCATCCTTCCTGTGATAGCTGAAACTGTTAACTCCTGAAATACGCTGAGATTTCTGTGATATTTCCACATAATAGTATAAAATTGCAGCTCCTAAACTTTCTAATGATAAGTAAAATTATTTGATGACAACAACTTGTCATTAGCTATCTAGTTTATATTCAAAATAGCCAACATCTATATAGTCCTAATATATACTTCTAATAAATTTATACTTTTAATAAGTTTCTTTCTCCCTACTATTCTAATTTAAAAAAAAAACTTATTTTTACATGCTATAGGCTATTTCTTACAAAACCAGGCATTTGCCCATGGAAATAGTAATTGAGAATGTAATTGTTATTTATTTACTGTGTATGCAGGATAACTACAAAATTGCAGGTTGGTACTATGCTGATGAAAAAGTTATGCTTAAAAAAATTCTCAACGTTGGCTTTAAAGGAGTAATCAGATGGTTTGGAATGACTTTATTTTTTAGAGTAACTGTAATATGTATGACAATCAGGAATCATGGATAGAATCAATAGTTTCACCATAAATACTTCTTGATTCCTAATGTACCACTGTTAACAATGGTTTCCACGTCTCTGGCTTTTCCTCCATTCCAATTTCTACCCTACAGGTTTACCGTGACTTTTCCTCATTAACTCCATGCCACTTAGAACAGTATTTTTGGCTATAGGAAAGCAAAAGAGTGTTGGAAAGAAGCAAAGGGAGGTACTATAAAGTTGAAAAACGGAGATTAAACCTTTGGCTAGTTTCACGTAACTTTCTCCAGAGGTAAGTTTGGCATTAAAACTTGGCCAGGAGAATAGGTTCTAATGCACTGTTTATGATTCATTCTACACAAGCCTTTGTGTCTCTGGGGCAGATCACCCAGTGTGAAAGGGTAGCTTCTATCCTCCATGTTTGCTCTCATTCTATATCAGAAAACAGCAGATTTTTTGCCAAGTACCCTCACATAACTATATTTTTTATAAATTATTCACTTAGGTAACATTTCTTGAGGACAGGAAAAAAATTCTATATTATTTATGACGTAAATTTCATATAAAAAGTGAATAATATTATAGAATAGTTATTAAAGACAGTGATTAAGAACAGATTTCCTGATTTCAAATCTTGCCTCAGCCATTTACCATTACCTAAACTTCAGCAAAAGCTGAATGCATTGTAAAATGAGATAATACTGTTGTGTCCATCTCCAGAGTAATATTGTGTAAGTTTAGAACACACATAAAGCCTTTAGCAAAGTGCCAGTCAAACACTTTAAATACTCAATGTATTTTGTTATTATTAGGTATTATAACTCACAGCAAACATGATAAAACTTTTCAACTAACTGAATTTACTTGAAACATATTTTCTTAGATTGACTACTAAGGTCTAGTGTTACACAAGTTATCACTATAGTGTTTAAGGTGTACTTGTCAGCAATGTTGAGAAGTTTATACTTTTACTTTCAAAAGCACAATTTCTATTAGTTTCGTAAACTATTCTTGGTTCAAGTGTCCAAAACTAGCTCTAATTTGTCAATGAATAGTCAATTTTTCCCCCATATACTCAAATCAATTATTTGAACAATGTGTACCAAGCTACATAAGAGCAATGGATTAAAACTCTTCCTGTTGCCAACCAATGTTATCAATGCAACACTAAAAGGAATTTCCCCTTTAGGAAGCAGTGAAGAAGAAAACTTTATTCAGTGCAAGTAGCTCAGTTGTGATACATCATGGCTGTGGAGCAGCTCAACAGTGTTACAGTTCAGTTATGAAGCACCATGGCTGCAGGTGGCCCAGGGATCAGGTGGCCCTGGGTCTAGTCCCATCTCCAGCTAGACAGCTTTGCCCTGCTCTGTTTTTTTGCATTCTGGAACAACGAGACATTTTTGGTGTTTCAGCTTTAACTCCAGCCAGAGAACATAGTCGTCAATTGGGTGAAAAAGGAACTTATGCTCCCCAAGCAAGAGCAGAGCTGTCTTATCTAGACAGAAGTCCCCCGCCCTGGTCCCTGATTGTTCCATCCTCATACAAATTAAGACTCCAAATCCTCACAGTTTGATTAGTCCAAGAGGCACTGTCCTAACTGGGCAGAATAGAGCTGCTTTTAATTGGTTTGTGACAATGCTGATGAGCATATAGCTGCATAGCTCCGAAGGGACAGGGAAAGCCTCAGTCCTATTGGTTGAACTACAATTCCACAAACTCCTTTATAATGGCTGGCTCAACTATCAGGGACATCATACAAGTAAGTAGTTCAGCACAGGTTTCTCACTGAAGTGTAATTTGCATGAGAGACCCATGTATAGAAATGGCTGCTAGGCTCTGTTTCTTAAATTTGAGTCCACTGAGATCTCTTCTGGGACCTCTTCTTAGTAGGTATCTTCTTTTTCAGGGTCTACACTATTTATTGGCTTTTAAAGTAAAATGCTTAGTTGTACTAGAGCCAGACTTTCAAACAGCCAAGTACATAAGCATTCTAAACCTAATGATTTTACTGTTCTTAAAAAGCTAATTATACCAAATGATTTAAGATTATTTACCTTAAATATTGATTTGCTTTGGCTTATGTCATTTTACAACAGTATTCTCCAAATATCTTATATGCATTAGAAAAATCTATATATTAAGAAATAAAACTATGGTATAATTTTTATAATGGCTGACTTTTTAATTTTAGACTATAACTGTTATAATTTGACTGTACAACTTTTATTGACTTTCTTCCCAACACATATCTAATGCCAGAACAAAATGGACTTTGGAAATGTGCATCCAATTAAACAGGCACAAACATGCCTTAAAAAAAAAAAAGCAATTAGAAGTTGTGCAGATAGCTGTTGCCATATGTTTTCAAAAGAGTAAAAAAAAAATTAAAAGAATAAAATTTTAAATTCTAAATAAATTTTACACCACCGCCATTGAAATACTGATAGATAAACACTGTGTTTCTATCCTTGGTATGTCTTAATTCTATGGTGACATTTTTAAAGACTAAATATACTGTGTAAAAAAGTCTATAATTTTAGTATTTAAGGTGATATGTTTTTTTATTGTAAATTTGTACTTTATTAACTTTATGTTCACATTTTATGTGAAACAGAAAACTTCCTTTGCCTAAGATTTAAAAAATATCTAAATAGTAAAGATAGAAAAGCATTTGAATACATGTGAATGCACGTGCACACAACTGTAATTTTAGAGAAATAATTATTTTCTAATAGCTGGTTTATTAATATACCACCACATGGCTGTCTTCCCTCTGTGTTCATCTGTATTTTTAAATGGTGATCTTTGCTCTGCATGTGTTTGTTTGTCTCTTCTATTATAAGGGATTAGTCATATTGGGTTAAAGACCCACTTATATTATTATGACATCACCTTATCTCAATTATATCAGCAAGGAACCAATTTCCAAATAAGTTCACATTCACAGGTATACTAGTGGTTAAGATTTCAAGATATCTTTTAAGGGGACTCAAGTTAACCCACAACAAGGAGAAAGTGAAAAACTTCATCTCCACCATCAGTGAATAATACTTTATGATGATAAAAGTGAACCATCCAATGAATGATCACAAACAATAGATAGCACATTCAAACCTAGATACTAGACCATACACAGGAATGGAAAGAGCAGTGTTTAAAAAAATAAAAACTTATTATGAGACTCTAAAATTCCTTGATGGAAATGATTTTGAACCGGAATGTCTTTGGTATTTGGAAAGAGTAATTATTTAGTCTTATCACCACATGGAATCCCATCTTTCCTGCTAATCTCAAGCTTTGTTAAGGTGGTCTTCAATAAAATTACTCAGAAAGCTGTGAAACATATTCAGATAGTATCTTAATATATGAGAAATAAAAAGACAAGTGACTGGCTGGTTGGCTACTCCAGTGGTAAAGCAAAGGAATATCATTGCTTCACTGAGCAACTTGTTGGAAAAGAGGATGCAGTTGTGTTTTTTTATGGAGAAAAGTTGTGCCCTCATGAGAGCCAGTATTGTTATAGAAACATCTTAAATCTCAAGGAGGACTTTGGATCATCAGCAAGTAAAACTAAGCAGGTATTAAGGAAATCCTTTAGGTTGAGGAAGAGGTTGTGATAAGCTCTAGAGATTCATTTACCCTAATAATTTGGGAGGTTAGATCCCAAACCATGAGGAAGCTTACAAACAAACCATGAAAGAATTCACAGGATAAAAATCAGCTTTAAATATCCAGAGAGGGGTGAGGCCAAGCTAGTTTTTCACAAAGAATGATGATATCAATAAGTTCTTCTGCCTTACCCATCCTGCCTTAGTCTGTTAAGACTAGTATAACAGACCAAGATAGACTGGGTAGCTTATAAACAATTGAAATTTATTCCTTGAAATTCTGGAGGCTGGGAAAGCCATGGTCAAAGGACAGCAGTTGCCTTCTGGTGAGGGCCCTCTTCCTGGCTCATAGCTACAGCATTCTCACTGTGCTCTCAGATGGCAGAGGAGGTTAGGGGAACTTTGTGGTCTCTCATTTATTAATTCCATTCTTGGAAATTTCACCCTCATAAACTAATCACCCTCAAAGCCCGCACCACCCCCGCCAATATCATTACATTGGGCATTAGAATTTCAACATATAAATTTTGAGGGATACAAACACTCATGCCATAGCACCCCCCAACCACACCTCCAAATCTTGAATGAATCATGAACTACAGTGAACTAGGCAGCTTTCCATATACCTGAGGCCTGAGTTGAAGGAGAATGAAAGGGAAAGTTCAAATATTTGATTATTATGTGGAACTGAATTTGGTAATTACTGATTTGAGATATTATTACATAAATATGGCCAAAAAATTGAGTGGGATTTTCTGAGTTCATATCTATGGTCAAGGGAAGAGCCAGCCCCACAAAATGGATTTTAAAGAATAATGGAAAATAAAAATAAAGATGCTTAGAAATACTCCTAGATGTTTTACCTGTATAATAGAACGATTTTAATAGTATATATTATTTTCTGTAGAACCAAGATATAAAAGATTCCTTGCTTTGGTTTTGTGAACAACCAATAGGGAGAATGCTCAGAGCCACTAAGAAAGATTAGGGAATTCACCCCATTTGTAACCTTCATCATATTGACTACTGTAAAACTAAATATTGCCTTCTGGTAGCCAGGCTAAAAAGGGTCTCCTGACTTTTTAAACTTTTTAAACTTTAGTACCCTTTTAATTGATTTGTATTTTAGAGATTTTTTTTCATAGCAATGATCTATATGAGTTACCTCTTACATTGATATGAGAGTACAAAAATATTAAAAACATTAGAAGTACACAGATATTTTGCACATCATCACTAACATAAACAGTTAATGTACAAAGGCAAATATTTTTAAATCAATTTGTGGACTATCTCTTGAAAAATGAAACTTATCCTTATAAACATTTCTTTCTTGAGACTTTGCTGCTCTGACTTAGTGTGATGAACAAAGCTAAAATCTAAAACACTCTATAGGCTTATTATTGATACATTACGTTCCACTAAAATGATTTTTACAAATGCTTAGGCAAAAAACACAAATAGAAATATTTACTAAAAATTTAAGGGTTCTTTTAAAAAACTTGTCATCCAAATCATCTTTTCTCTTTTTGTTAAGAGAATATAATTTAGATTTAAACTACATAAATTATTTATTTATAATGTCATAACTATGTGACAATATACATAATTATATCAAAATTAGTGAAGAAATTCACATAAATTCATAAAGCTAGGAAATGAAGCTATGTAGTCATGATTCATATGTATTTCTATTTTAAAGCCCTAAAAGAGGATTGCTTATTTTTGCTATTATTTTTTAATTGATCAACTGCAACCTGACAAAAGATATTATAATTAAATAAACTTGACTTCCTTCTTGTGAAAAAGTATTTTAGGTAAAAGGAGTATGGCTATTAGAAATATGTGAATGTATAGACATATACTATATGTCTTTTTTGATAATAATAACTCAATACTTCCTCTAATAAAAAAAATCAATAGCAATAATGTATTATTGTTGCTGCTATTGTGGCATCAACCTAACTTTTAAACTTTTAACACAACCCACATTTACAAAGATTTAGAGAAAGGTAGAATTTATCTTTAGTTCTCTTTGATCCTATCCTTACTTTTTCTCATTTGCCTTCAGACCTTGATTGGAAAATAGACTTTGGTGGTTTGAGTGGTAAGTAATATATGTGGAGATCAGGTCAAAGTTCAAATGACCTTTCTCATTGATTGTGGTTTCTGTGTATTCTATGGTTATTAATTTAACAAGATTTCTCATGGGAACAATAATTTTTTGAAACAGGAAAGGATACACTTTAGGAAACAAATGTGTAAATTATTTAATTATCTCTATTTTATCTTTTGACTGTGATAGAAATGCCAAATATAAATAAATTAATACATAAAGTAATTAATTAATTTATAAAATTTAATTCAGGACCTTAAGCTTTTGATAAGATAATGAAAGCTATCTTCTTGTGTCTCTGACATCTTGTGAGTTTAACAATTTTACAAAGTCTCTAAATGTCATTTTGTGTGCTCTGAGACTGTATTCTACTTAGAAGTAGAACAAAATAATTGCCATATATTAAAAAAATAATAATGAGTGTACATGTATCCAACACTTATTTTTTGATTATCTCATATTTATACAGCTAAGAAATATCTGATATGGGAACATGGATATGGTACATGTAACTCTATGTTTATCAGTCAACGAATAAACAAAATAAACATTTTAGGTTGAGTCTGATTGTGAAAAATGACTGTAGTCATTTTTCTTATTTTAAAAATAAGAAGTTTAAGCTTATGTGATATCCTATATTCAAGGCACATGAAATGCTAGAAAAAAATACCTTCGTTTTAATAAGTAATGTGATACATTGGGTAATAGTGCATAAAAATTTATTTTTCCAAATAAATATAAAATACAAAGATAGATAGAAACCTGGCCTATTAGTATTTTAATTAAGAAATTCTGCTAGATAAATCATATGTATAATTGCAGAATTACATATTATTATAAACACATGTAGTATAATAACTAACTAAGAAAAAGAAAATAACTAAATGCATAACTATATGCATCTCCCAGGAAAAAAATTCTAAATGTGATAGCTATATATTTTTTCAGTTGGAGCAAGGAAAACACAACAGAACCAGCAAAACTGGCATTTCCTTTATCTGGTATAGAACTGGGAGTGATGTAATTTTACAGGTTGATGATACCTGACTCATTCATATAAGATCTGACAATCATTAAAAATTAACATTTATGAATCATGATTATGAAATCCTAAAATGGGGTCTATTTTCTCTTTTGTAGATGGTTCTTTCTTCAAAATTTTTGCCTGACATTCATATTATTTTTAAATAAGTACAGTGAGGAATAACACAACTTTGAGACATGTAATTTCTGGAAGAACTATTTCTTAGAGTGTTTCATCATTAGCTTCCTTTCCATTCCATTTATTATTTATTCTACTCTGGTAGATATGTTTAATATGCTATGAGGTCAGTCAGGCTGCAAAATTAAATAAATAAGGCCCACAAAAGCCTTAAAAATGTTCTGCCACCTCCCAAAAGATGGGTTCTTCTCTAAGTATATGAGAGTGATAAATAAATTAATTAAGTGCCTGATAGAAAGTTCTGGTTGGTTGTGTGTTGTTAGTCCTCTGTTTAAAGGAGAATAATGTGTGACATCTAAATTATCTTGAGCCATCAATAAAAAGAGTGATAATATTTATTTTAGCCATAGTAACCTTGAATGACTTCTGCTATTAGGGCATTTAGAGATATTTTTTCATAGCAATGATCTATATGAGATACCTCATATAGATCCATTTTATTAAGAACCACTTTATTAAGTCACTTTTCATTCATAAAAAAAGAGAAAATGGTATGGTAGAAAAAGCAACAAGTTGAACCTCATGGATTTGAAGTTCATGCCCCAGATTTGCTATTTAATAAGATCTCCATTTGTTCCTCTGTGAAACAAGGAAGTTTAACTATATCAAGAGACC
Organism: Macroglossus sobrinus; assembly: GCA_004027375.1. Taxonomy (NCBI): domain Eukaryota; kingdom Metazoa; phylum Chordata; class Mammalia; order Chiroptera; family Pteropodidae; genus Macroglossus; species Macroglossus sobrinus. Next base: position 151,651 of record PVKZ01001893.1, on the reverse strand, counting down.
TTGGCTTGGAGTTCATGGCCTATGAATCATCTTTAAAAACTCTGTGAGAATCATAAAACTTTATGTGTGCTCTCTTTTATAAAGAGTATCCATAGCTTGAGAACCATTATTAAAAGATTTTTGACCAAAAAGACTTCAAGGAATAGGTAAATTTGTGACTTCCTGACTGTATCATGTTATATGAGTCATTATATATGGCAGGGGTTCCCAACCCCTGTGCCATAAACTGTTACCAGTCCTTTGGCCTGCTAGAAATCTGGCAGCACAGCTGGAGGTGAGTGATAGGCGAGCAAGCAAAGTGCTCCCCAGAGCTAGCATTACCACCTCAGTTCCACCTCAGATCATCAGGCACTGGATTGTCACAGGAGAACTGGTCCCTGGTACCAAAAACATTGGGCATCTCTGAATACAGGATTCATGCAGTAATATATTTTTAGTGACTACCATGTTCTAGGAAATACGCTCATCTGTGTTACATCTATGAATAAAGATATGCAGGATGGGCCAGTGCCATGGAACATTTTAATCTTGATTTTTTTCAGTGTTTTCTTTTTGAGCTATCTAATTTCTTTTATATCTAGCAGTAGATGCACATTTAAACCTAAAATGGTATCCTGAATATCCATGGATGTGTCTGTACCTATGAGCATCTATTTATATTATTTGTTATGCATGATCTAAGGGTCCTGTGAGTGGGTAGATTATGTATTTACCCCTGGGAATAGCTAAGGGGAAGGAGGTATGAAAAGACCTGCTCATGTCCCCATCAGCCTTAAGAAATTTTTATGTGTGTTTTTAATATATGTGCTCATTTGTTCAAAGAAAGAGAAAAGAGTTGAAGGAGAGGGCCCCACAATACAATTAGTGAGAAATAGAAACTAAAGCACTGATTGCTGCTGTTTAGAAATTTACAAACTAGCCTCATACAGAAGGAACATAAAGCGTGGATGAACACGCTACCTCAAAATATTCACCTTCAGCAAAAGGATTATTTTGAGCTATAGACACTTGAAAAACTGCATGTGGAAGAAGGGTACTCTGACCTTCCGTTTTCTTCATAAAAGCGAGAGATAAAACTCCCATGTGAAGACTGTTTTCTCTATAACCAGGAGGAGAGAAACATTCTTATCACAATAGACAGGGAATCAAAGCCAAGAGAAACCTGTACAAGCAGACCCTGTTAAAAATAACTCCTATCTTCCTTTTGTCTCCCCATCTATTTTAGTTACTTTTCCATAATTACTTCTCTTTGTTTAAACTAGTATATAACCATTTGGGTCTAGCTACTTTAGATCTTCATTTTTCTATGTGGTCTCCCATGTACATGTAAATTTCCACGTGTTTTTCTGCTGTTAATCTGTTTTATGATAATTTAATTCTCAGGTTCAGAGGGAGACCATAAGAGAGTAGAGGTAAACAAGTAAAATTTATGTTACTCTTCTTAATGAGGCTTGATATATAGTTATCAGCTGCTGAAAAGTAGAGTATCTAGGGTTATATATTTTGTAGTCTTCAGACCCCTGAGATCTACTTCAATATCAACTAAACTTGGTCCTCCCTGAGTCTGATAAAACTAGGTGATAAAATGATGAAAGAATAATTTATTTTACCCTCCTAAATTTTCTATATGATAGGTGAAACTTTTTTAACTTTAAATATTTCAAGAAGAAATGATGCTTTAGCAACTAGGCCTAAAAAAGATAGATAAACCCAGAAGTACACTTTCCTGTTATTAAAAAGAAAGTAGTTTAAAGTAATTTAAGCTTGATGCTGGGAGATTAACTTCTGAACAAAGGACTTTCAGCCTTCAGGCATGTATTTGATAAGGAAAATTCAAAAGGAGAGGTCACAGTGAATTCAGGACTTATTTCTCCCAGGTGCTATTACATGCTAGGTTATAGGGATTTAAATATGAAGAACTCTGGTGCTCAAAGTGACCATGAGAAAAAAAATGACCAAACAGAACTAGCACCATACAAAGTCCTGTTCTCACCAGGCAAAGTCTAGAGAGCTAAAATTATTCTACTGTCCATCACGCATCTAAATTCGTACTTTCTTCTGTTCTATTTTCAGCTTGTTGAGCATGAGAAATAAAGAACCATTGAATGAATTTTCACTATAATCTTTTCATTTCTCTCATTTTCTAGCAAAATAAATAAACCTTTTCTTTGTACGCCATTAGTATTTCAAATATTCTTCTCTTTGTGGAAATTATGTTAATTTTTGTATTACTCCTTATTGCTCTCCTAAAATCTCTTGTTAGTTTTATTTATACATTGAGAGCAATGCCATTGTAAGCTTTGTATAAAAGTTCCCTCCGTAATTTAATTAAGAATTCTACCAGAAAGAAGGGATGACTGACAATTGTTAAACAGGTTGTTCTACTAGTAGCCATTTGCTGAGAAAGAGGTCCTTACTAGCAATAAAATTAAGCCAGAGCAGACAATTTAATATCCAGATATTTTAGTTATGAGCGAGCTGTGGGAAGAGTCTTTCTAGTTCCCTTGAAGACAAATACAATATAAAATGATAACTAATTTATTAATGTGACTTGATATTTTTATTTCATAAATGATTTTTAGTGTCTTTTAAGTACTCCCCCTTGCAGGCATAGCCAGAGCTGGCCTTGCATCCTTAGGCCAGGTGATTGGTTTGTTAAACTTCTTTTGGTGAAATCAATGACCACTATCAATGAAGAGATGTTTGCTGCAGAAATAACTTCATTTATTATTATTATTATTATTGTTATTATTATTATTTATTCTATCTAATGTCTTAGACAATTCAAGAAAAAACAAATATTTTGTACACAGCTGTCAGCACTGTTGTATATTCATCAAATCTTTCAAGTTCCATGCTGGGCTGGTTCTTAGAACCATTTATGAGTCATAAATCCTGTACTAGGTCAATTTGTTTTAGGCAGGAAACATCACTATTGTTAAGAAACATAATTATCAACAAAAAATATTTTAGGTTACGTGATCAAAATACTTTATGACAGCATTCCATCGATTTATGTTCTCTCTGTAAGGTGACAGAACAAAAGTTCTGACAACAAATTACCTATCAACTACTCAAGTTAGAAAAAGAGAAAATTGATATTGCTCCTCTAGTCTCCAATCAATTTGACAATTTCTGCCTCATCTCTTGCAATCCTTATAATTTATGTGCAAACCATACCCCCAAAACTTATTGGTATACACTCTCTACTTATCTTTCTGAAACCCCTCTTAAATAAGAAATAGAACTATTAAGCAGTATACAAAATGTATTTTCAATAGCATGTGTTGAATTAACAAATAAAAAAAAGAAAATTTAGTAACTATTCATATAAAACAGAGTTCATTAGATCTAATTTTAGTTTTTGAGTTCTTTTATCTTTCTTGAACATTTTTAATTATGCAGATATAGTGATAATTTATAATTTATTTGCATGTTTTTCGAAACGACAAAAAGAAAATGCATTTTTTAAAAAATAAATAAATCTCATTCTATCTATTACTTTGGGTTCATTGTACTCTTTATAAACCTAAGAATTATTATGAGGTCCATAGTGAACTTATTTTTTCTGTATCTTGAAACATTTTAATATTTCATCAATTTATTTGATTATTATTCATCAGCTATTTCTGACTAAGCCAGAAAAGATAAAACAAGCAAATAGTAGATTTATAGAACCACCTAAAATGATGATGAAATAATGAAATACATAATCACTATTATATCATTTTTTAGTTTCTGTATTATACTGTTCAACTATTAAATCATCATTCAATTAATTTTTATCTTTTAAAACTTTTCTTGTACTAAATTCTTTTTTTTAGCATTTTATTTTATTATTAATTCTAAGTATATAGTACATTGGTTAGACATTCATATAGTTAATGAAATGATCCCTTGATTTTCTATCACTCCTCTGGCTCTTGTACAAAATTCTTATTCAGAATTTTTCATTGCTTATTCATAATAGCAAGCAAAATAAAATTGACAGAGGACATATTTTATAATTATGAGACAAATTAGGAAAGGAGCAGAAAGAGACAGAACAGCACTCTGGATTCCAATGATGATGGTAAAATTGATCACATTACTGAAATTTCAGGCTGTATCTCTTCAGATTATGATATCCTATATTAACTTTTTCAAACTCAAGAATCAATAAGTGAATAATATTAGTAACAGCAAAAAGGAATATGAAAATTCTTAGCTACTTAATCTTTCAACTGGGAACATTTCTTTATTTTGATGCAAGAAAGTATTTTGCTAAAAAGTAGTTTGATATTATTTCATCTTGTTAAAATATTTTCACCAAAATTTGTTTGATATGTTGTTAAGTGGAAAAATACTTAAGAGGGGTGTATATTTATATGTGATTAAAGAAAAATGCATGATGTATAAATAAAAATAAAAATATTTTCTAATTATAACTCAAAGACAGCTATCTTTTCTTTAACAAAAGTGTAAGCTTCAAAACTTTTAAGTGTTGCATTTTAACAGTACAAGGACAATAAGATCCAGAAGTAATGATAAATGTGAAAATGTATTTGCATTCTGGAATCAGTATAACCAAGATGCATATATTTCCGGTTCATGCATGACAGCTTATGAAAGTTCATGGCAGACACAAACTATTTCTCATTTAGGGCTACATAGCATTTAACCAGAAATATATAGAATAATTGATATGTTAATATTCTTATAAAATTTCAACTAGGATTATTTTTTGAAATCCCTTCTAGTCATCTGTATATTCTTTTCAAAATGATTCAAACATATAGAAACAATTGTAAGGGTCTGTTGCTCCTACATGGTAAATGGTAACAACTATTGTTCTTTGTATACAAAGGGTTCATCGAGGGTGAGTACACTATATCACCTGTCCCCTTAAGACAGGAAATCGGAACTGGCAAGAAGAAAAAAACATTTCCTTTGCAGATGCCTTCTTACAGAATGACCTTAAAGGTTAAGTATACTTGAGAACATGAAAATTAAGGCATTCCAGAAAAAAAAACATCCCGGCAGGCTGAGAGGCATAACAATATAAAAACACAAAAGGCTTAACAGGCATTCGATTGGTCTGAGAAAATTTCAAAGGAAACCATATTGTGCACTCATATTTAAAGTCTATTTAGTTTACTAACAAAACTTCAGTTTGGCAAAATTAAGTCATGGGAATTGTTTATAAATCAATAGTGAATCTTTTCCTATCTATTTAGAGAATTGTTGTAAAATGGAACCATTGAGTTTGTTGAGTAAAAAAAAGAGTTATTTGTGAAAAAGAAAGTTTAAGTGTCTGGGGAAAAACTAAAGTTGTGACAGAGAATTATTTGTCAAAATGGAGAGTGGAGCAAATATGTCTTCTTTAAATAGCTGAAACTACAGGCTTTTATATGAAATGACTATGAATGAGAACCCAGTATTCTCAGTTGACAATGAAAAATTGTAACTGAAGTTGAAGTTTGTACTATTCTATTAGTATCTATTGTGCTATAATGTTCATAATAGTGGTACTTTTACTTTAATTTATCATTGATAATCTAAGTAAAGTGTTTTATACTTATGATTGCCATTCCAATTATTGACATTTTAAGATATTTAAATTATTCAAACTCTGTCTTATTTTTTATTTTGTTTACATTATAATTATGCCTATCATCAGACACAAAACATAATTACCTTACCTAAACTACAGTGAATCATCATTTTGACAAAAGATAATTAAATTCAATTCACTATCACTATCTATAGTTGGTTCAGTTTCTAATAAACACATTGTACAATTAAGTAGTATTATACAATATATAGAGAGTAGAAGGAATAATTTATACTTAACCTTGTTGAAGCAGCCAGAAAAATATTCCAAGTAAGTTTTGTAAAATTTAAGTAGATAAAATTAGACTGCTTAATGATTCATTTTATGTAAAATTAAACTTCAATCAAGTCAGAAAACAAAAGATTCAATTAGCAAATATATATTGTATGTATTCATCTTCTGTTTTGAGTTTGACTGAGTTCAAAATAGCTGACCTTGAAAAAGAAGGAAAAGATATCAAAGGCATCTCATTTCAATTGAGATTCTTGGGTTCTGGAGTTGGCGAAGAAATTGACAGAGATTCAGAAAGTAAATATTTTCTATGCTCCTGAGCTGGATTAAGGAGCAATTTCAATCTAGCTTTGATACCACACTACTTTTTCTGGCTTCGTGGAAGAATTTTAGCGGCGGTAACATATGTTTCAGGTTTCACTGCTTTTTTCTTCTTACTTGAAAGTAAAATTCCATCATGCAGCCTGGAGCACACCTACCTGTCTGTTAATGTTTTGGTAGGGTTGCATATAATTTCAAAATGTATGAGTAGACTATAGGTATGTAGAAAAGAGAGATATTTTATACTACCCTTCTAGGTTCTGCTGGCTGATCTGATCATTAAATCAACATGATAGATTAGCAACTAAAAAATAACCAAATTTAATTACATATGTACATCTGAAAACTCCATATACATGAGCATATTAGAGACCCCCATACTTGAGAGGCTCAGAGATAGGTACAATGATGTAAATATGGCATCTTAAGCCAAAGAGTGAGTAAGGTGCCCTAGGGCTTCAGAGAGGAAGAGGGTAATTTGTGAAATGATAAGAAAAGCAGATGTTCAGTAATTAGGTTTGTCCTACCAGACAGATAAGTTCTTAAAAGTTATTTCTGGTGATAACTTTTATTATGGGCAAGGCCTGCATTTTAGATTCTTCTAGGTAGTTAAGGGAGGGGCAGACATTTCTCCTCAGCCTTAGGGTCTTACATGCCTTCAGCTCAAAATAATCCACATGCTAGAGTGACACATCTTGAGGGAGCCTGTTCTGAACAACTTCAGGTAAAATATCAAAGGATGTTGTAATTCTAGATTTCCATCATTATGCTTTTAGATACAGTTTCTAAATTGTATTATTTTAATGTTAACACCAAATCTCTTTTGCTGTAATAAGTATTATATTGCATGTTATGTAATATGTAATATGATATATACATGTACTTATGTAAAATAGAAAAAAATAAATATATTGGGTTTTCTCTTAGGTTTAAATGACATAAATATCTTAAATGGTGCTTGGAAAATAAGCACTCAATATATTTTAGTAATTCTTCTCTTCCACCTTATTTGCCATTGCTCCCTGCATATAAATCTCCCACCTCTCTTTATGGTCCTTGAACCTAATATTTCTCAGTAAATGCTGTCCAGCGTAATCTTTTAACCACTGGGCCAATACTAAGTTTATATCTTGTTTTTGCAAATCATACTTATGCAAATGAGATTCCTAATTTGGAAGCTAAAGGATATAATTGGATCTATAGGATTGTTGAAGTCTAGATTACCTAAAATAGATGGTAACATGAAGATGAGTGACAGAAGACTGTGGTACTGTAGTAGCCAAATTTCATGAGGTTGTATACAGGCAGGAATTTTGAAGAATAGTGAGTTCAACAGACTTGAGAAGTGACAGAAGAATGGGGCCTGTTAGTCTGTAAACTGCCTAATTGTCATTAACAAACCAATAGTTTTTTCTGGATCCTAAGTGTGGATAAAAACATTAGAATTAGGGATGTTTATTAAATTTTGGATTATCAAACCCCAACCCGGACACATAAGTTTGTATTCTCTGTGTTTTAAGATCTTACTATGGAGATTCTTTTAGGCACCAGACTCTGAGAAACTCTTGTCCAGGCACATCTCTCACTTAAAATTCTGATGTTTCTCTGGAGTAGGAGAGGAGTGGAAAGTTCTCAGTCAGCTTAATTGTGCTCTATGTTAACTACTTGATTATAGACCTTTCCCTGCTTTAAGTGATCTGTTGATTCTCTAAATTATTTTTTGCAAAATTGATGTTATTTTTTAACACTTAAGTATGTTTTATCCCACCATAAAAACAAAACAAAACAGGCCTTCTTGGAAAAATGGCTAAATTACAGGTCTGGAGTAAGAATGTATAAAATGAAGCTGTAATAACCTTGTCCACTGTTTCCCACTGGCTAAAATATTCAAACACAACTGCAATCGATTTAGTACATTGAATATATAAAAGTCCAAGTATTTATAAAGATATGCAAAAGTAAAGAAAGCAAAAAAATGTCATGTATGTATCTGTTTGAGTATGTGTATCAGCCACAAGATCAAGAAAGAAAATTGAAACAGCAAGTTTCAACATGAACATTCCCTTAACTTGATTATGTTTCTAGCTTAATTTGTGTTGACTAATAGGAAATCTCACTTCTAGTTAATGGGTTTTTTGATGTTCTTCTCCTTGTTTTTAATCTTTTCCAAAATGAATGGTTTGAATCTTCTTGTTTTCAGTAATTTCTAATTCACTTTTGATTTTCTTTTCAAATTGCTACAAATATCACTCACTGGAAAGCAAGTTGTGCTTTTTGGCTGCGTGTTCTGACAGCCTCCATTCTGTAGCAGGTGCTAATTGCAACAGAAACAAAAAATGCAACCACATTTTATCACTCTTTAACATTATATTCCCTTGCATTCTTACTGTGCCTCTATCAGGTTTTATCTTAAGTAATACAAATGCAGAATTCATTGTTTCCATGGTTGTTTTGAATTTACTATAAAGACAACTCTGACACTATAAAATAGTTTCTGTCTTAAACCTTTAGAAATGTTGAAGGAGACTAAGGTTTTCCACTCCCAAATATGACTGTTGGGATATTGATTTTAAGCTGGTTATTAAGAAACAAAAGACTTAGCTAAAGAATAAGCCATATTGAGACTAGTAGGATGGGCAGAGATGAGAAACAGGCCAGTCTCACACCCATCTGTGGTGGTTAAGAATCAGCAAGGATATCTCAGCTGTGGAGGTCCCTACTGAGAAGTAAGGGGTCCCAGCCCCTTACCGGGCTCCTCAGCCTGGAACATCAGTGCAGGAAAAAGGAGTCCCTACAACATCTGGCTGTGAAAATCAACATAAATTCCAACTGGGTGAGACAGAGGGCTGCTAAAAACCAAGACATTCTCTTAAAGAGCACAAGCACAGATTCACTTGATCACACTCACCCTAAGCTTCAGTGCTGGGGAAAAACTCCAGGAGTATATGAGCAGAATCTGAATTGTGTACCTTCAGGGCAAGAGCTGGAAGGGCAGATCTCTTTGTTGAACCCCAGGTTCCAGTGTTGAATCCTCTTCCCAAAAAGCCTGCAGGTACAGGTGGGCAGTAAATCCGAATTTGCATTAACCTAGTGAACACTGCTAGCTCCACCCTACTGACTCCCTAGAGCCCATATCACCCAACTCACATACCACCTGAGCTTCCTTCGTCACCTCTTCCTCACAGAAAACCAACCTTGACCCCAGCAACAGACTTTCCTAAAAACTCTCAAAGTTCTGCAGGCCCCAGGCAAGTGGCAGCTAGCCTCATCATGCCCTGTGTCTCGTGTTGAGTGACCTCATCTAAATCTTCATTAACCTCATGAACACTGCTTGCCCCACACTGGTGACAACTTGAGTCACTGCACCATCCAATACTACCTAAGACACTTTCAACAGCTATTCCTCACAGGCTGGCAGCACTGGCCTATGCTGGAGACTTTCCTGTTCCTAAAAACTCACAAAGGCCCGCAGGCACCAGGTAGATGGTGACTAGCCTAAGCATACCCTTTACCTCTTGCTGAACAGCCCTAGGACTGGCACTGATGGAGGCTAACCTGAGTTCTCAACATGGCCTGTCCTATGTGCCCCTGGGTCAGCACAGTCAGCTACCAACCACAGATCACTTTGTAGCTCCTATCAGCTGGCCCTAGGTGAGGCACAGGCAGAGACTGACTTTAGCCTGCACCAGAGATGATCCCAAGAGGCTCCAGAACCAATAAACCAGGTGGCCAATTTCAGACTACAACAATGCATCACCAGGAGGCTACACACAAACCACACAAGGGACACTCTTGGAGCACCCAGCTTGGGTAATCATGGACAGTGTGCCACAGGAACCCACAAGACTCCTACCACCTAAGGCCAGATTAGGAAATGCAGCAGATCTACCCAATACATGGAAAGGAGCACCAAGAGGCAGCCAAAATGAGAAAACAAAAAAAATATGCTCCAAATAAAAAAATAATAATAAAAACAAAAACAGAAGAATATGCCCGAAAAAGAACTAAATAAAATGCAGTCAAGTAAACAGATATAGAATTCAAAACATTGATTATAAGGATGCTTAATGAATTTAGAGAAAGAATAGATGAACTCAGTGAGAGAACGAGCACCTGGATCACTGAGGACTCAAACTGACCTATAAAAAATACGATTGCTAGAGGTTGAACTTTTCTTTATGGATTGAGGCAAACCCTGCAATCATTAAGTCATTTATTCAAAAATATTATGAATAACTTTACTGATTATTTGATTTTTATAAACACTATGCTTTCTTCCGAGCAAAAATTAGTTAAATTTAGTAATGATTGTCTCCTTTTTACAAACATATTAAAGATAAAGTTTAGGAGGTGACATATTAGAAACTGGATCTTAAAAAAATAAAACTATTAGTCAATTTTTTTATTTCAGTAAATACATTAAGGAAGATTAACAAGTTTAAACTAATGTTTCTCCAAATGTGATCCTCTTCTGAAGTACTTCAAGATTTCTGATCCCAGGCTCTTCTAAATTAAAATCACTAAGTTCTAGACCTACAAGTATGGATTAATAACAAAAACCCCAGGTTATTCTAATGCATTTGTTTGAGAACCAATGCTTTAAACTTCTAAGGTAAAATTAACATTCAGCTAGATTGAATTATCATAAACAACTGGCAAATGTTTAATAGGCACCTTATTAAAAGAAGCTTTCAGTTTCACATAATGAAGACTTGCAATCCATTAACCCCCATCTGTGTCTGCTCAATTCACATTTAGACTTAAGAATAAAAGCACTTACATAGAAGAGCCCCAGGCCAGAAACAAAGCTCACTCAAATTTAACAGTATCTTAGTTCCCAAAATATACAACCTTGAATTAAAAGCAAAAACATAAATAGCTTTGAAAAATGAAGGGGAGGAAACATTTTTGTTTTGTTTTATTTTTTCTTTATCACTCAGGCAGCAATAATAATACATGAACCGTACAATTTATTTTGAAGTTTTGAAAGTAGTATCATCCAGTGAATATGTGTATTTTGATATCCAATAAAAATAGGCCACTTAATTGCTTTGACTTTTGCTTCCTAGAGAGAATGAATTCTTTAATACTAACTTTTAAACAGCAATAATTTTCTTGTTGATCTTTGAATGTTTCCCACTAAGCCAATTTCATGCTGATGCAGGCGAGTGGCCCTACCTCGTATTATCATTAATGAAGCTAAGGCACTCGGGAAGGGGAGAATGACCTTTTTTAAACAGTAGTTAGTCATCCAGTTGATGCTGTTGGAAACAGGTAGGATCATTAATTGAATAAATGATCACAAAGCAGATACCAGTGATGAAACAATGTAATGAGGGATGATAAAATTGTGTATCCTTTTTCTTTAGAGTATGGAGTCCAGAGTGAATAAATAAGCATCCAATTTATGGTTAAATAAAGCAGCTACTTGGCATTTTGGCAAAAGGGTTGTGTCAGAACACAGTTAATAAATGTCCATCATTTTAAAGAGTACAGTAAATTTGCTGAATGACCATGCATCATACACATCGATGAGGTGACTATATTATCTATATAATCAGACCTGAGATCTGACTTTAGTCTTACCCTCTGTTCATATACTCTGAGAACTTGAGCAATTAAAAAAATCTTCCTGTCTTATTCTATTAATTTATAAATGGGGGATGAAAATATTACCTACCGCATGGCAAGATACCAGCCATATCTGATTGGTCTGAGGTTTATATGAAATAATACTTCACTGAGCCTGATATAGACTCAAAATTATTAATTAATAGATTTTTATCACACTATAAAAAACCATCATCTCAAAGGCAAGTCTCCTTACGGAAGTTACTTATATTAATTCTGATTCTGTTCTATTCAAGGTCTTCTGTATGTGTATTATTATAAACTCAAAGTCATTTTAAAGTAAATTATGTACTTAGATGTAAATGACTATATATGTTTTTGTTTGATTTTCTTGGCATCATTAGAAAAAACTAATTTTCATTGCCCAATGCTATTAGTCTACTGATGTCATCTTTGCCTTTATAAAGTTGAGTTAAGACAGTGATAAAAAAAAATAGCATCTTCTTTTTGGGTCTAAAGTTTCAGTTGTCTGTGTCTTTTTGAAATATTTTCATGAGTTTTCACATCTCTGCTATATATCACTCTAAAAATAAGTTGAAATTTAGACAACTGTCCATTGACTCTGGCAAAGGAAAAGATTAGACCTTAATCTCACAAAGATCAAGTAACAAAATTCCAATTTTCTTCAGTGGCTTCTTTTTTGATGTCTGCATAGAGAAAGGCTGTCTTGAGTCATAATCTCTTGAGTTCAATAACTAAGAAGGTTAGGTCAGGTCAGTAACTGACTTGAAAGCCACAAGGAAATGTTCAGGATTTCTAAGAAATGTTCAAAATGCATCATTGGTTGATAGCTTTCTACTCTGAGTTTTAGAGACAAAGATTGTACCAGAGGCAGTACATAAATAGATTTAGGGTTAATTTAGTATGCTCAGGAACTTAGCATGTTAAGCCTGTATTTCAAAAATATCCAATGTCCTTAAAATTCACCTTATGGCTTGACTATAAAAAGATATATTCCAATACTAGCTAGTTTTCTAGTTTGCTTGTATACATGTTTCTAACCACTTCATTTTCCAAGAAAGGTATTAAAAACCATTAAGTAAAACCTCCTTCATTCTCTAAGTCTCCAATTCCTTAAGTATAAACAAAGAATTAATAAATCCAATTCAGAGAATTACAAAAATTATGAACATTTCAAAAAACATAATATATGAAAGCCACATGAGTCTTATTTATTAACTTTATTACTAAATGCTTGTAAATTTGTTCAAATGTATCAGTGAAGTCACTTTTGTAATTTTAAATTTCTTCATTCAGCATATATTTATATGTACTCTACGTTCCATAAGGCATTGTTTCATGCTAAGTAAGTTTAAACATGCCATTCTGACTAATAATTACCTATAAGAGTCAGAGTGAGTCAATGAAGACTGTCTTAGTGTCATATACATAGATCTACCTAACTGTCAATAAACATAAGAATTACAACCTATTCAGTCAACTAATGTTTTGAGCAGCACTTTAATTACTATTAGAAGCAGATTTTATTTATTGTCATTTCAGTTGTTATTTTATTTTTCTCATCCTTTTTTTCTCTGTTGGTAGTTGACCACTTGCAGAGGAAGCCTTCTCTGCTCTTGGGTTCTAATGGGCACCCAGTTCTATCACTGTTGGCTGACAGAGAACAGGAATCACCCCAATTCCTCCACCACTCTCCTTTCAGAAAGAATGTGTAATCCATATCAGGGATGGTACATTGAATGAAATGAATGATCACTTTTAGTTATTTTAATGTATTAAAAATCTTTTGGTTTTAAATGGTCTATAAATGATCTTGATAATAAAGTTAGGCCATAGTAATCCTATCTTATAATGCACAATACTTTAACACAAATTTCTTATTGTTGCACTTAAGTTACACCATTTTCCTTTATTTTACTAATATATTGGGCACTTGTGCATATTCTGATACTGGTCTGTTGTTTTTTCTTATTCATATGTTTGCTTTCACAGTGATAGTTATATTAATAATTAAAAATTAATTCAAACTCATCTGGGACCTAATGACATCTTTCTTGTAGATCTATATTGTATGAATATTCATATAGTAGCTAACTCCTAGGCTATAGGTCATATGCCTGTTCAAATAGTACTTATTTATCTATTCCATTCTAGTGATCTTGGTGAGTCTAACACGTGACATGTAACTAAAAATGAACAATCTTCATTCTATATCCTTCTGTATGCAGAGAAAATTGTGTTAAGATAGAATCATAATTTCTCTCCTTAAAGTTCCCTGTTTTCATAGTTCTTTATAGACAAATATAATTATTTTTTAAATTTAATTTGGATTTCTCTTTCCTTCAACCAAAAAGTTTGGTTAACATAGGATATAAAAATGTGAACACATTTACCTTAAAACTTACTAATAGTATCCAGATCCTATTTAGTCTATGTTTCCCAATTAATTTAATATCATAAGCAAGTGGTTATATGCTAGTCATCACCAGTCACCAAAATCTAATAGTCTTTTTCTTACCATAGTCTATCTCTACCAATAAAACAGAAATTCTGACCCATCCTGAACAAGTTGTTTTATTTTAATGAAGAGTAATTAAATAGAGGGAAAATAATGCAGCAGATATTATTATTTAATTTAAATATAATATATATCTATTTTTTCCCTCTGGCTACTCTTCTTATTTTTGTTTTATACTTAAGTATGTAAAATTCTAAACTGCCATATTTCTAAAAATTATACAGAAGCAATTTTTTCTTTCATGACCACAGAAATTAGGAAATTTTATCTAGTTACAAAAATTTTTCCATGAAATAGATTTTCTATCAACCAGATTTAATATTGGCTCAGTATAACAAAAAGAGTTACTAAAGTGTATTTTCCTTAAAATATATTAATTTTGAACTTTCAGAGAATCAATACTTAGATCAAAGATATAGAAAAGTACTTGTTAAATAAATGGAATACTATTAAAATTAAACTTATTATACAGAAATACAAAGCTATTAGACTGTATCTTCAATTAGGTAAATGTTATGCATTATTATTTTTCCACCTTTAGGCAAAGTATCGTATTCTCTGTGATAAGTATATAAATAGGCTGATAAGATTTTTAGTGCTTCTGAAAAGAATCTTCTATCTGGCCTATGTAATGTAGAGTATCAAGGGGAAAAATAATATGTCAAGCATGTTGAAGTAGGTTAATGAGGAAAATTTATTGCAATCATGTGAAACTAAGGAGGTAGGATGCAGACTGTCTTATTCTAAGTTCACCAGCTATAGGATATATTATTTTATTACTTTATATATGAGAGTTGGGAATAATATATACATACAATATTTATATTCTTAAAATGAGCATGTATTCGTGAGCCACATATAGAGATTATGATATATATATAAATGATTATTATTTACTATGGCATTACTGGTTACTGATTTCTTATTATGAGCTAACTGAACCTGATATAGGGACAGATAGAAAGAGATAGATGTAGATATAGATATAGATGATATAGATATACATATACATATAGATATAGATAGATATAGATATAGATAGATTAGATATAGATATAGATATAGATGATATAGATGATAATAGATATAGATGATATAGATATAGATAGATATAGATAGATATAGATATAGATATAGATATAGATGATATAGATATAGATATAGATGATATAGATATAGATATAGATAGATACAGATACATCTAGATTTAGATCTAGATATAGATAGATATAGATATAGACATAGATATAGATATAAATATAATAATAATGAGATATCAGTAGCCAGTATTTGGTATTAGTGATACTTGATGTATCATCAGCAGCAGCAGTATCATCTTTATGATCATTATTATCTGTTATTATAGCAAGTCAATAAGACAAGACTGATACCACACAGGAGCTTTCACAATGTTTATTGAGTAGAAAAAGAATCCAAGCATATACTTCAATAAGATAAACATAATTTTTATCAAAAAATTTAATACATGCTTTGAGATTTAGAACTGTTTTCTGACAATGTATTCTTTCATCAGATATGATGATAAATGAAGAAAAAATCGCTGCATTATTTTAATGACATCTCTCTCCTCTGCTCAGAACTTTCCAATGGCTTCCCATATTACTAAGAATAAAGGATAAAATTAAGCACAGAAATTTCTACCTGATCAGGTTCCCATTATCTCTTTAACATGTCAGATACTACTCTCCCTTTTGCTTAATCTATCTCAGTCAGAAAGACTACTTAGTTCTTAGAACATACTAGGAATACTCTCCTCTTGAAGTGCCTAGAAACCGTTTTCTCTGGAAAGATAAATGATTTACTTCTTTAAATCATTTAAGACTTTTCTCAAATGTCACCTTTGCATTGAGGCTTATCCTTACAATACATACAAAGTTACATGTTGCTTAATTATTTGCTTCTAACGTATCCTTGGCATGTCAGAAGAAACAAAGAAGTATATTTTAAAGAAACAGCTTCCCCAGATGGGTCTGGATTAGATTTTCCCAATGAGAAGATTTCATATAAGACTGAGAAAACAGAAAATGGAGATGCCATTACCCTAGAGAATCTTGGGAAGCCCAAAATTCAGAGTAGCTTCTTTATGTTTGTAACTGTTTCCAATTAATATAAAAAAGAGAATTTTGGTTAAAAAATCATTTTTTAGATAAGCAAAACTGATATAGTTTACCAGAAACAGGCTTTTATGACAATAGATTCTAATGAATTCACTTCAAGAAAAAAAAAGAAAAAGTCCCCAAAGGACAGAATGAATGGTAAATAAAAGCATAAAGACTGAAATAAATAATGATTGGTATAAAATAATAACAATGATAAAGTTTATTTATGAGAATAAAAAAATCATAGCACTTCACTATAATTAAAAGCAAGCCACAGACTGGGAGAAAATATTAACCACAAAGACATATCTGATAAAGAATTGGTACCAAAAAATATACAAAGAACACAAACAACATAATTTAAAAAATTAAAAATGGACCAACAAGCTGAACAGATACCAAAAAAGATATACAGATGGCAAATAAGCATATATAAAAAGCTCATCATCTATCTTTAGGGAATTGCAAATTAAAACAAGATACCACAATACACCTGTTAGAAGGGCTAGAATCCAAAACATTGAAAACACCAAATGCTGGTGAGCTTGTGGAGTTAACAGGAACTCCCATTCATTACTTGTAGGAATGCAAAATAATATGACCAATTTGGAAGACAGTTTGGCAATTAGAAAACCTAGATAAAATTAAAATAAATGAGTACTTAGTAGCATCAAAGAACTAGACAGCAAGGACCGTAAGAGGCAAGCACCATGGAGAGAAGGGATACATATTAAATTGATCTCTGTGTTTCACATAGGTTTTCTCCTCATATTTGCTAATCTTTTAACAGTAGCTGAAAGGTTAAGCTGAGCAGGAACTGGTGGCCACAACTCTGAGTAACTAACAGAAATTTTGACCTTCTCTTAATGCTACATGAAAACAAAATTATAATTTAAAAGACATAGTAAACATTTCAAGCTTTCTTTCAGGACTCTTGAAAGCAAACAACATGTGTATAAATGCTAACACTCATAAAGTCTGAAAATCAGCTTTTAATCAGATTAAACCCAGATCAAGCAAAGGGAACTGCCATAATCTGTCTGCCTGAGGGGAAAAAAAAAGGTAAATCCACCTAGGATTTAAGTTGTGGAAATAACTTAATGGAAATAAGTTGTGAAACTATTAAAATCTTAGAGAATATAAAAAGAGGTTTATAATGTAAAAAAAAAAGAAGCAAATGAGAATTTCATATGTGAAAAACACAATCACTGAAATTAAGAATTCAAAAGGATTTAATACCAGGTAAGATGTAGAGGAGTATAAGATCCATATTCTGGAAAATAAGACAATAGTAAATAACCTAAAGTATAAAAAAATAAATAAATAAAATACTTTAAAAAGCAAGAGACATATGGAACATGAGAACATTGGTAACATAAATGCAGCTAGAATCCAAGAAGAAATGGAAAAAGAGGATGAGGTTGAAAAATATTTGAAGATGAAGTGACAAGATATTTCAACACTGATAAAATATCATGCCAGAGATTTAAAACCTCTAAGAATGCCAAGCAGAATATATACAAAGAAAACCACACATTTAGGCTCATCATAGCAAATCTGCTGAAAATTAAATCCAAAAAGAAATTCTTAAAAGTAGCCAGAGAAAAAAGACATTACTTTAAAGGATCAACAGTAAGACCTAGAGCAATGGAAATAATGGAAATCAGAATACGCAGGAATAAAATCTTCAAAAGTTCGAACAAAACCAACTCACAAATTAAAATTCTATATACAATGGAAATATCTTTTAAAAGTGGAAAAAAATTATATTCTTAGGGTTACAATTTGTTGTCAGCAACCCTACACTTAAAAAAAAAATAGTGAGTCCAGTGTATTACTAAAGCAATAAGAACACACCCAAGATAAATGCATGTATATGTGTATTAAAAAGGCATATTAAAAAATGCTCATAGCAGAGCTATATGCAATAGACCCAAACGCAAGACAGCCAAATATCTATGAACAGTGTAATGAATAAATATGCCAGTAGTCTACTTATTTTTTAATTTCTTAGGTGAGGCAACCCTTGGTTGACCTCACAGATTGCAAGAACCTTGTCAGTTTATAATCTCTTGTTTTTTTAATTTTTTTTAATTTTTATGCCTACAGCACCTGGTCCTCCTAGGTGGTCTGCCATCCAAGTACTAACAAGGCCTGACCCTGCTTATCTTCCAAGATCAGATGGGATCGGGTTTATTCAGGGTGGCATGGCCATAGACCACCAGTAGTCTATTTCTTAAATGAAATATTACATAGTCATAACTAGGAACAATCTGTTTCTATATACAACGTGAATAAATCTCACAAATTTAATTTTGAGTAATAAATCCATATATAATAATAAATAATATGTTATCTAATATCCTTGGATTTCAAAATCAGGTAAAATTTAATTTTATGTTGTTAGAAGCCAAGATAAGATAATGGTTGCTTTTATGGAGGAATGTGAGAATAAGAAGTTGGAGGAACATAAGAGGGTTTTTGCAGTACTGACGATAGTTTATTTCTCTTAATTGGTGGCAATTATTTGATTATATCCTTTGTAAGATTTATGAATATACTTATATGTGATATTTATGTATAATTATGGTTGTTGCATTTTTGTATATGCTATACTTTGATTAAAAATTTATTTTATAAGAGGAAAACAGCCAAGACAACAAAAAGAAAAAAATAGAGGTACTTCATTTTTGTAAAAAACAAGAATATTAACAAGTATAGTACTTGTGAAGATACACATAAATTAATGAAGGAATTAGATGAGAAGGCCCAGAGAGAGATACAGGTCATATATGGAAACCTAGTATTTAATACAGGTGGCATTGCAGATTACTGGATCAAGGAGAAAATGTTCAATAAATGAAGATGAAAAAAATCATTTATTTCTATGGAAAAAGTAGGATTTGGGGGTTTTACCGAACAACTTAAAAAAATGAAACTGAATTAAAGACTTAGATGTAAAAGTAATAATTTTATGATTTAGGAGAAATTATAAAAGTGTTACTTTTATAATATTTTATAACAAATTAATTTTTAACAATAGACAATCACAAACATAATGATTGGTAAATTTGATTATATGAAAATTAAGATTTTCAATACAGTATATCATAAAGGAAGTGAAAAGATAGGTTAAAATATAGGAAAGTTGTTTGTACACCATATAATTAACCATATAACTAACACCATGTAACTAACAAAAAAATGTAATGCACCAAACACATAAGGAATATATATAAATCTCAAAGTAAAAGGAAAAGCACCTAATAGAAAAATGAGAAAAGACATAGATGAACATTCTATAAAAAAGAAGCATAAATAATGAAGTTTTTTAGCCTCATTTAAAGTTTTTTAGCCTCATTTGTTTAAAAGGAAATACAAATTAAGACCACAGCAAGCACCATTTTATACCCATTTGAAGAGGCATGAAATAGGAAATTTTACTTTCAGAGAATGTTGTAAATCGATGAGGGCTCTAATACAAAGTGGATGATAGGTAACTTGGAAGAATTCTTTAGAAAATTATTTGACATTATCTTGTTATATTGAGTGGTAATATATTCTATAATCTACTATTATGTCTTCTTGTGCAAGGATTTTAGAGAAATTCTTGCATGTGAGCACCAAGGAACATGTACAATGCTCTTCTAAGAATCAGAGTTCATTAAAGCAAATAATTTTAATAGCAAACTCAAACACCTTAAGTAAAATTTAAAAATAAATTTTAGCAGATCATTTGATGGACTATTATAAACTAGTTGAAAATTAACTACAGTCAGAATTAACAGCAAAATCTTATAAAGATATTATTGGAGGAAGAGGTCACAGAGTACAACCTATGGTATAATGTCATTTATAAACATTGTAAGCACAATGTTTTTAAAGAGAGATAACTACAAAACTTAAAAAGTGACAGGTCACTTTTGATAATGGTCAAGTAAGAGCTAGACAAAATTAAGAGAAAGATGGTATTATGTTTAAGTTATACATATACTAGATAATTCTAATTTATATCCTTATTCTATATAAAATATAATAGAAAATGTACTACTTTTATATCATGTCAATGTTTCTTATTTTTCTTCTTTGTGACCTTGTACAGAATAAGTTTGGCAGACAGTAAACAATACTACATATTCTTAAAGGGCTTACTTAGACCTCTTCAAACACAACAGCAAAGCAGTGCAGGTGACAAGATTCTTGCCAGATTCAAGTACATATTGCCAAGCATAGTAGTAGATTAAAAATAAAATTGAAACTGTGAACTCTGGGTCCTTTTCAATGCTCTTTACCTCTGAGTATTCAAGTATAATTTGAGTTAGATCTATAATTTCTTAGTTATTAAAAGCTATCAATATTTGCCTCTCTGCTGCTTTTTACTTTCAAATACTTATAGATAAGTCAATTGCTTATCAGTAAAAGGTAGGTTTAAATTCTTGTTTTAATCTTAGTTGAAAATTCTTGAATTCTGCTCTTTTTCTCGGGAAATAGCACATGGAGAATGTGGAAATAGCTACAGATTTGTTATTAATATTATATTGTCAACAAACATTTTTATATTACATGTACAACAAACATTCAGAATATCTTTACCTAAAATATCTTTAAAACATAATCAATTTAAAGTACAAAACAAACAACAAAAAGTAATGTTTGATACTCTGTTTAGATATCTTAAAAAAATTTTTAAATATCAAATGTCTCACTTCTTTCTCACATAGCCCTTCTGTGGTTTTCACAAAATGACTTTTCCTCTGTACACCTATTAAGTTTGAGTCATTCTCTCTTAATTGGTTTTCTTCTTTAGTAATCTTTTTATTATTATTATTAGGACTGGCCGATATAAAATAAAGCTGAGACCACCTCGAAATACCAGGTGCTTTAGGCATTAAAAAAAAAAATGGAGCCACAATACTGGCATGTAGGTGTTATTATTACAAAGTAAAAAATAAACATGCTAAACAATGATGTTATTACTGTAAAGTTATTCCACACTGTAACTTAACCTCATCAATGTTTAATCTTATATCTTTTAATGTAGAAATATAAGAAATTGTTAATTGATGAATAGCTTTACAGTATATAACATATCTGTTTTTGAACATTTTCTTTTTTTCTGTAACAAAAACAACCCTGTTTCAATTGACCCTTTATAGCTCCTAATACTTCAAGAGGATTTTCCAAAAGAACTAAAAAATATGATATATATTTATGGTAATCCAGTCATTTTTCCTAACTGAAGGTAAGATTCTCTAGAAATTTTTTAAAATTTAAATTGTAACTTTATGTGGAATATTTTTGTCCCTGAGGCTAGATTTTAAGCAGTTCCTCTCTCATTGTCTATCTTGTTGAATCATAACCCTGGTACCTCTAATCAATTATAAATCAATTCAAAGATTCTCCATACTATTTTATTAGAAATAACACTTTTGGTGTCCCAAGAAATATATGTCTTATCAAGACTGATGCAAAAACTTAAAATTGTTTAGCATTTGTTGAAATGGTAATAACAAAAGAAATTTTGAACTAAAGTTGTAGCTGAGATAGTTCATTTGGTTTTTCAGGCCTCATGATTTAAACTGACTGAATATTAACCATTGTCATGTGATGTGTAAGTTTCTGACCTATATGTGTTGGGGCAAAATTGGTTAAATCACCCCAAATTTGATTATTAATAAAAACATTTTTCATATGTGCCTAAAATTCTAATTCTATTCTCCCTTTATTCTGAAATATTGTTCCACATCATAAAACATTTAAGTTTGTGCATAGGGTACATAACAGAATGGATCATATTCCTCAGAAATACAATAATTAAAGTAGTAGAAACATTATTTTGAAAGTGGTTTCTTAGCTGTCTCCTCCATTTAATCATTTAAATTGCAAATGCTTCTGAAAATTAGACTGACTATATATGCATCACAGTGTTTTTTTTTTTTGTGAAAGCACAATAGATTTCAACTGCTCACATATCTTTGTTAGTCTGCTAAACATACTGAGCTCACACTTGTTCTACCAGAATTATGCCAAGATTTATAAGTTACCAACAGACCACACTTATTTGATTTTAATGCTTTAGAATCTCACAGCTATTATATGGATGAGATTTGACTACATTATGTAACACTGCAGTTATTAATTACAAACTGCTAAATAAAGTATACCCACTATACTGTCCAATGAATTTACCTTACCCTGTAGATGGGTTTTACCAATATTGGTTTACTAAACCTACCCAAAGCTTATCTCATACCTGTTTTAGTTTATATATTCAGAAATTGATAATATAGCATACATCCTATGTATACCACCAGCAGTGAAAAGATTAAAAATTCAAAAAATTTTTACTCTAGTCACTGAAATTAATCACTAATTTGTTTTCTTTGCCCTTAATTAGTACAATAGAGTAGTTATTATCCTCATGTGGGCAGAGCTTGTAGTTATTTCAAAGCAATGCATCTAAACAAATTATAATGAAAAAATAATTACAGATACCATTTTTCATCTTTATGATTTTCTAAAAGGAAGTTTAAGTGACTAGTTTAGATGATGAAATTTGGAATTTGAGTAGAAGTCAATGCATTAAAAGTGTCCTTTCACAAATGATTCTACAATTTTATAAGAAAAATCTCAAAGGCTTTAATGTCTTCTATGAGTATCTCAACTGAAAATGATTTATGCATCAATCAAATTAAATGAAGAAAACATATTTTTTATAGTTGTACCCTTTCTGTACATTAAATTCTGTTTAAGTATGCTCATCAAATAAATCAAATGCATTCTCTTTGGTTTCTTTAGATTAATATCAAAGTCTACTTCTTTGAATAATACAAGCTATCCATTTCAATTCCCTGATCATAGCTATATTGATGATTTTTGCCTTGAACCTCCAAAAGATGTAACATCTAATTCAGTTCTAGAGTAAAACTTATGCAAATATATTCCTTTGCCCTCTCCCTAATCCATCTAGCTCATGCTTTTCAATCTTATAAATTCTGCTGAGTCATTTATTAAATGCAAAGTCTTAGATTTACTTAGGGCTTCTCCTTTAATTTAATAGCATCTTAAAAAAAAAAACAACTGAGTTACAATATCTAGAAATGGATGACTTATCAGAGAATCCCTTAAGTTATTTGCCTGCTGGGCTTTTTATTAAATGATCTGCATCGTAACAGTGGGCAAAGTAAGCTTATTTGAGGTCTTTTAAAGAGATTAAAAATAAACTTATTTTCATTTTTTATTATTCAAGTTCAGTGATTACTACTAAAAACTACATTTTTTTTTCAACCACAGGGAACAATTTAAGATTCCCACAGTCATTTTATCAGTGTTCGAGACGATAAGCCATATAACCTGGACTAGAATTCTTATATAAGAAAGTGTGACTTCTTAATTTGTGGTGGCATTGTTTTAAAAAAAGAACTAGTCAAGAAGCTGAATCTAGAAGATGTAGGATCTATCTATAACTATCTGTAGAACCTTGAATAAATCACTCTGCTTCATTTCCTACACTTGTAAAATTGAGACATTAATCTCATAGTTAATGAGAAGCTCAACGAGTTAATGCAAAATAATTAAAATTCTGTATTAGCATAATGTCATTCTGTGTTTTGCTAGTTTCCTTTTATATATAGTCTTTTTGCTTATTATTTTCTTTAAATTGAATCTTTTTAAGAATTATTTTTAAAAGAAAATTTCAAATCACCATTATAATGGAAAACAAAGATGTTTTTTATAAATAGCAGAAAACCAAAAGATAAACATTTTGAAAATAAGCAATGCCACAAAATCCTACCAAATACCTAAATATCATGCTAGCGGAAGATTCTGAGCCGGAGGCTTTATTTTTGTTAAAAGAGGAAGAGATTATAAAGAAATCGTGATATTAAGCAGAGATGTTCTCTTTGATGTGATAAGAAGGCCAGAAATAGAAATAAAAAAGAATATATTTTTCTCTCTATGATTTAATGTTATTTAATGTTAAAACCACAGACCACCTAATTATTTCTTGTAATAACAATTTTATATGTCCCATATTTTGTAAAACATTAAAGTGATAAGTATAAAATGTTTAACGCAGTACCTTCAAATGCATTATGATAATTACACAAACCTAAAATGGTAGTTTTGCCAAATTAGAAATCTTTATCAACCCAGTTAAGTAAAACTATATATATATATATATGTCGATAAGATCATCAATTGCATTTTCATTTCAGTTATTGTATTTTTCAGTTCTAAAATTTTTTATTAATCTTTATATATTTCATTTCTCTTTGCTGATAATTTCCATTACTTTGCTGAAACTTTCTATATTTTTTTTCTTATTTGCTCCAAGCATGTCCTTAACTGTACATTGAAGAAGCATATTTTAAATCATGGTTATATTAAAAGATTTATCAGATAATTCTAATATTTCTATCACCTTGCTGATGGCATTTATTAATTATATTTTTTTATTCACTTCAAGTCTTCCTGGTTCTTGGTATAATGTGTGATTTCTGTTCAAACCTAGACTTTCTGTTAATATCATATGAGACAGCATGTTTTATTTATTTATTTTTATTTTTAAAGACTATTTTTTAAGAATAGTTTTAGATTTACAACAAAATTGAGTAGAAAATACAGTTTCCATATGCCCCTGCTCCCACACATGCATAGTCTCCCAATTATCAACATTCCTCACCACAGTGATACATTTGTTAATTAATAAATCTACTTTGATACATCATTATTACCCCAAATCCATAGTTTATATTATTGTTCACTCTTGGTGCTGTACATTCTTTGACTTTGGGCAAATGTATAATGACATGTATCCACCATTATAGTACCTACAGAGTATTTTCACTCTTAAAAATCCTCTGTGTTCTGATTATTCATCCCTCCCATATCCCCAATCCCTGGTGGTCACTGATTTATTACTGCCTCCAGAGTCTTGCCTTTTCTAGAATGTCATATAGTTGAAATCATATAGTATACAGCCTTCTCAGATTGTCTTTTCTCACTAGCAATATGCATTTAACATTCCTTCACGTCTTTTTATGACTTGACAGCTCATTGTTTTTTGAGCGTGAAATATTGTTCCATTGTCTGGACATACCACTTTATTTATCCATTCACCTATTAAAGAACATTTTGGTTGTTTCCAAGTAAAGGACCTGTATGATGAAAATCATAAGACCCTATTATTAAAAGAAATCAAAACAGATACAAAGAAATAGAAAGATATTCTGTGTTCTTGAATTGGAAGAATCAACATAGTTAAAATGATCTAATAACCTAGAACGTTACACAGATTTAACACAGTCTCCATCAAAATCCCATAGGCATTTTTTATAAAGAACAAAAAGTCATCACATTTGTATGGAAGCCTAAAAGACCCCAAATTGCCAAAGCCATTTTCAGACAGCATGTTTTTAGCTGGTGTCAAAGCCAAGATGGCACCAACGTTAAAGAGGCCAGGAGTATTTTATAAAAATTGCAATGGAAGAGAGACAAGACTGCAGTCTAAACTCAACTGCACGGAAAGGAAGGACTGTGGCATCTTTAGGAGCTGGGTATGGGGGCTCATGTTAGGCCATGTGTATTTGCTAATAGCTCTCTCTGCAGGCAAAGCAAACTTTCTGAAATTTTCCTAATAGGAGCTCATTTTACAACTTGGAGCAAGATATCCATCCATCCACCTAGACTTGGACCTTCCACAGAGACTGGGAGAGGGACCCTTTCTCCCTTGAGAAGTTCATGTCTAAGAGATGACTCACAAGTTCTTGAGAACCTAGGCTGCCCTGGGTTATAAAACCAGTAAGAGGCTTTTAAAAAGATTTTCATCTCAAAGGGGCAGAGAAAGGATTTGCAATTAAAAGTTTACTCAAGTAAATGCACTTAGGAAATGGAGGTCAGAACCTAGAGGCAGGAAGAAATCTGTCACAAATTTGGTCAAGCTGAGAGAATGTTAAAGTCATTTTAGTCACTGGCTTTTTCTGGTAGCGCTCCAGCAGGGAAAGGTGGATGTATGCTGTGTGGAAGTGGAAATCCAGATTCCCCATTCAGCCTCCTCTGACACTCAGGTGGGAATGCCTCTTCTTTTCTGCTGAGCAGGGGTGGAAGTTTTATCCCCACATGTGGTTGGAATGGACACAGTGGTTACGGTGGCCTGATCACTGCTAAGTAGTGGCGAAAATGCTGACTCTCCTAGGCCTTTCCTAACATCTTGGGGGAGTGGGGAACAATCTGTTTATGCTTCCTGGGGTGCAAGTCCAGGTTTCCCCGGTGGATTATACAGACTCCACGCAGTGTGAGTGTTTGTTACTGCTCAGTAGGGGTGAAAGTACAGGTTTTCTACCTGGCCTCTTCTGACTCCCACCTGGTGGTGGGGGTTGGTGGGATAGGGGAGCCTAGTTACAGCCTGGCAGAGTCCAAGTACAAGTCAAGGCTGCCCATTCAACCCTTCCTGACATTGCAGAGTGGGGCTACAGATTTTCCTGTGGTGTTTGGCTGGAGGAGAGCATTTATGGTACCAAAGTTCTTTCCTAACACTCTGGTTAGAGAGAAAAGGTGCCTGTTCAGATGTTGTTTGTCTGTGTCCACTGGAGTTTCCAGGTGCTAGCTTTTCAACTCTAAGTCTGTGATATATGAGGCAAAAAGAAAACCCAGGGAACTCACCCTCACCATATTGTTCTTTGGGTTCTGAGGTTCCTAGTGGGTCTTCCTTCTCTCCAGTTTCCTCCTCCTCCTCCTCCTCCTCCACCTCCTCTTCCTCCTCCTCCTCATTATCATCCTCCTCCTCCTCTTTCTCTTCCTCTTCTTTTTAATACAATGTCCAGGGTTTTTGGGCTAAAACTAAGGGTAATTTTCTGAGAGAAATAGGAAAAAGTAAGTCTGCTCTATATTCCTGGAAGCAGAAATGTCATATACCTTTATTTTAAATGAATAGCTGTCATTACCTTCAACTGAAAATGTTGGTTTGGAAAGCCAAACTTCTCTTCACTGACCTAAGTGCTAATGTTGGAAATCCAAGCCTTACATAGTTTATTTTTTTTTCATGAATGTCAAATATTGTCCTCCAATGCATCAAAAATCCTTTCTTTACTCTTGATTTTATGTGACAAAATTTTAAGCTTGGTAAATTAGGTGACTCTTTATGACACAGTGTATAAGTTCTTAAATTTAATGTGCCACTTATTCAATCTTTAGTGTTGGTTGTTTTATTTAACTTTTATTTTCTTATACAAAAAGAAAAAAGAAAAAAGAATCCTAAACTCATACATGGTTGGAAAAATTAAATACAAGAATGCATGTGAATTTGTTAGTATATTCTGTAGTGATATAGTTGCTAATATTGTTACTGTTATATAACTTAACTTGTTCTTTCCTTTGTGCCTATAATTGTATATGTTTTTGAATTAGCAACTTGAACTGGAATGGAAAGTTGTAGGAAAATTCAAGTGTCTAATACAAACAGAAGTAAATTTATGTGTAAAGAGTTAAAAAGCACTGGACTAGTAGAGGTTATTTATAAGGGTAAAAAGAAATGCTCAGAGTGAAAAGACTCCATGGATAAGATAGGATGTCAACAACTTTATCTCACATATAAGAACAAAAATTGTCTGAGATGCTGCCCATACTGTGAGATAGAAATTCAATAGTACTGGATAAATTGATTTTTTAACTGACATTTTGTATGTGCAAACACAGTCTCCTAGTTTAAAAAAAACTATTGTGAAGATGTTGTGACTAAGAATGAGAATAATTTACTTTTTAATTTTTTAATTTTTATTTATTTTTTATTTTTCGGTGAGGCAACCCTTGGTTGACCTCACAGATTGCAAGGACCTTGTCAGTTTACAATCCCTTATTTTTTCATTTTATTTTTTATGCCTAGAGCACTTGGTCTTTCTAGGTGGTCTCCCATCCAAGTACTAACCAGGTCCGACCTTGCTTAGTTTCTGAGATAAGACGGGATCGGGCTTGTTCAGGGTAGCATGGCTGTAGACAGAAAGGGGAGAATTTATAATCTTAGATGTTTCAAATTTGGAGCACTGAATCATAATTATTTGTTTGCCTACATATTTCTACCATATGAAAAGTAATCACCTCAAAATTTAGGGTCTTTCCATTTTTATGCCTAGCAGTGTCTAACATACAGAAAGAACTTTATTATTTGTTTGAATAATACAGAGCCTTTGCATGACTCTACTTCTTAGCACTTTTTTCTTTATATTTTACCTAACTACAGCGTATTTTATTTCTAGTAGTTTGTCCGAGTCCACTCACTACTCTCTTGACATCCCATATTGATCTTTTCCTCTGGGGTTTAACATTTCACTTATGTAAACCCAGAGGTCAGTTTGTGACACTTTTTTCTTTCCATCCCATGATGTACAGCCTCATTTTTGGGCTCATCCTAACTCTACAGGAGTATTCTTTCAGTCTTTGCTCTTCAATCACCTAAAATTCACTATTATAATCTTTCTAAGCTTCTTCTGATCTAAGCACATGAGTTGGATTCATCGAAAACTCGAGTTGGCACGGATCACTACCCTGTCTCTACCCCAGGATCCCTTTTACTCCCTTCTCTTTCCTCTTCGTGCTGTGAAGACCATTGTGTAAACTGAATGAAGCAAGTGGGGAAAAATGACAAAAATCGTAAAACTCTTCACTGCTCCCTGTGGAGCTTTTGGTGAGCGCAGGGGGTCTCCTCTGTCATTCCTAAAATCACATTTTAACGTTCTCTTTCTTGGTATTGCCAATGCAGAGCTTTGAAAATATCTTCTGAAATGCCTCTGAAACTCGTAAAGATGAAAGTGCCTCCTCTCATCACCCAGTGGTAGAGACCACCCTGCCAGAAACTGTTACTGCCACTACTGCTGACACTGTGCTTCTTTTGTCACAACCAATATGTCAGCCTGAGTTTCTTAACCATTGGTGCTTCCAGGGCCTTTTAAACACATTCTCTGAAGCCTGACACCAAAAGAACAAGATGTCAATATTCCTGAATGTTCTCATCGAGAAATTGCTTGACTAAAACTCTAAGGGAACTGTTAGGGGGAAAAGAAATCTCCCTATTTTAAAAAAGAGTGCAAAAAGTCAGGTGATATGGTATTAGTTTAAATTTCATCTAACCTGCAAATGTTACCTGTATTTATACAAAATATAGATGATTACTTCATCTCACCTACATCATTACTTAGATTAACTCTATATCACTTAACAGCACATATCTTTATTGGATGAAATAAGTAATATAATTAAAGATTGAAAAAGAGAGAGTAGGAAGCTCATATAAGTTTTAAATTGTTAATCTAAATTCCATACATATAAGTAAATAAATATAAGGTGGTAGAAAATAGCACCTTTACAACAATCTCTCTCTCTTCTTCATATTCTATATTATTGTAAGCACTAAAGTTTGGATAGTTCTTATTCACAGATTCTCTCTCTCATCCTTCTTTACTCCTCAACCTAATGTAAAAGGCTTCAGTATATAAAGAAGGATAGGTGTTTCCATAACCTTGTAATAGTAAAATCCAGGATCATCTTTGTAATTAACATGCTACTTGACCTTCCAAAGTCACTTGCCACTGAAGATATCTCTTTTTTATTTAAAAAGAAGAAATTTAAATTTGAAAATCAGATTATTATTTTTTGAGTAAATTGAGTAAAATTTATTGAGTAACATTTTATTTTTAAGTTATTATTTAATAAACACATTCTATACAAAAGATGATTAACATTTACATCATTTGGAGAGTATAGATGAAAGTCAATTGATATTTTTGTTGATCAGCCAACAAAGAAGCTGGATCTGTCAGCAAGTGACAGCTTGTCTTTAACGATAACTTCTAAGAATTCCTTTAATCTTTGCATGTACATACCACCATGCCATCAATAGATAGATAGTTCTGATTCTTTGTGGTTATCTTTAACCAATATAAATTAGTGAAGAAGATACTCTGCCAAATCTGGACTTACATCTATTTAGGACTAGCAGCTTACACTTTAACTTTTTTTTAGATCCAGCTGACCTATAAAGAAGCTCAGATCCAGTATCAACTTTGCTCCAAGCTAAATGCAGTAGTCATTAAATATCTAAGTGAGCATAGTCAATGTGAAATTGAGCAGAAGACCCACCCATCACAGTCTTACCTTCCTATAGAATTGTGGGAAATGATAAATTATAGTTGCTTTAAGTAGCTAAGAATATGGTGGTTATTTACTTGGTAATACATAAATGGGATAGACATTGATACTTGAAAATGAAGTGCCTTAGAACAGAAACTTAAAATATGTGGTATTATTGGTTTAGAACCAGATGGCTGAAAGAAGCTGGATGGGCAATAAAGAGACTATTGGTAGAGGCTGGATAAGCAATAAAGTGGCTTCACTGAGAGGCTGAAAAAAAGAAAACCAGTGCTATACCTTGATGGGAAAACTGGCAAAATTGTCAAATCAGCAGAAAATATAGATAATATATCTGATTAAGAAGATATCTAAACAGAATGTTAAAAGTGCCAATTGACTTTAAGTACTTACATAAAATAAGTGTGACCTAAAGAAGGAAATATTCAGTTCTGAAACAATTCAGAGAAAATATTTATATCTGAGGACTTCATAAGTTAGAAAATTGCCTCAAAAACTGCAAAGATCAAATCCATTATATTGCCAGTAAAAAGATCAAATCAAGGGTGCTACTGAAAGACTTCTTTTTAAAACCTCAGAAAGACTTAAGGGGTTTTATCTTGCATTCTTCCAGAATAATCATGATAATAAAGTCTTAAGGGTAATGTCCAGTAGAATCATGGCTTGCAGCCCAAAGCTGAGAAGCGTCTGTCTTGAAGACATTGTGGGTATGGCTTTGTCTAATGAAATGAACTATAATTTGACACATTAACTTAATATGGAGTTATTAGAGGATTTGTATAAACGTGGACCAAAAGGGATTAAGACAGTTCAAAATGAAAAGAGGTTTCTGGTCACCAACTGTTGAGTATTAAGAATAAAAAGCTACTCAGCTGCAAATAGAAGTCATTTCTTGAGATAAAGGAATGACATATCAGAGAGCAAAGCCAGTAGCTCAGGGGATGGAGCCAAAGGCCAAGGTTAGCCACAGATTAGCAATCCATTAGCATAGGCCAGAAGTGAATTCTATTCAAAGAACATTCCCTGTTTGATGGAATCAGAGGCTCTTAAAAGGAAGTGACAGCTTGATTTCTGAACTGCCATGGAGTAGAGACTACTATGTGCTGCCTGTTCTTCTGCTCTTTGAAAAGGAGTCTCTGTTGTCCTGTCTCTGTCTCATGAATAACACTAAGTGCAAGTAACCAGTGTCTTTAATTCTCAGTTCTTCAGAGGAACTGAACTTGAATCTAGGAGGCCTCATCCAAATCCAGTTCCAATGCAGACCATGAGACACTGGAATTCAAGTCTAATGCTCTAAAGAGATGAGTTTTGGGAGGTGTTGGAAAGAGACAGGTATATTTTTCACATGAAAGGGGCATAGCTTATGGTAGACTTTACTGAGATTTGATCCCAGAAATCTGACCCTTCTCTATATATCTTGTCTTCCTCACATTAAGAGTTATTCTACTTATCTTATGAATAACCTTGTGACCTTGTGACCTTGTCTGACAAATAAATTACAACAGATATGACACTCTGTTGATTCCAGCCCTGGGCCTTAAAAGGTATGGCTCCTCTATTTTTGCCCTCTGAATAGTATGGCTCCATGTAAAAAAGTTAAGACTCTCCTGCCAAGGCCACTAAGACACAGAGGTTTGCACGTTCCTACTAAATCCAGCAATGCCATCTGGTATGCCAGACATGAGTGAGGCTACTTTGTACTCTACAATCCAAGTCTGCTTGCCCCAGTCAACATCACATGAAATGGAGACAATCCATTCCCACTGAGCCCTATCCAGTCATGAGAGATACATTGTTAGTATTGTTTTCAGTCATTTAGTTTGTGGTGGTTTGTTACACAGCAGTAGATAACTGAAACAGGTATTTCATACATAGTCTCTCTTTCCATGCTTAACAAAAACTTCTATTATAGTCTTTTAGACTTCAAATCACTGCTGTCTAAATGGAAATATTCATATGAGATGATTAAACCAACTTGAAGATACTGTACTTGAATTACCTAAATTATCTCATAGTCTACTTGGCTATGGGTGTTCATACATTCATGATGCCATTTGACCTTTAAGTTCTTGGACAGACACCTATTTGTCTTGGTTAATTTCAAAGCAGTCTACGTAGAGTCAAGAGAATTAACTATGTGACCTTTGGAGTTTCCTTCCAGCAATATGATTCTATGATTAATGCTGGTTCACCTGCTTTCATGGCAGTATCTAACAGTGTTAACTCAACATATGAAAAATCTGAACCTGCAATGCTCTTTTATAACTACCTATAAGAAAAAATTAGCAGGCTTAAACTGTCATTTGAAGAATAAAGAAACAGAGTGAATTGGTAAAAGCCTGGAAAATCAAAATGTAGGAGTAGGAAGTATGCACTGTGAATAGAACTCAAAGTTCCTGAATAAGTACTCTGATTATTAAAATAAGGTGTCAGGAGCAATCAATACATATATAAACATAAATTCATCTAGGTTAAGGTGGTTCTTAGGCAAAGAACCACTTTAAAGTTAGATTATGGAGGTACCATAAGGCAAAATTTCACTGATTATACTCAGTACTACATTTCTAAAAATGTGCTAGGCACTGTTGATGTCACCTATCAAACATAATGTTTGTTCAGAAAGATATGCCTCATTATCTACAATTTATAAACGATTCAAATGGTCTTTTTTTCCCTCTAATTTTTTTAAGTTAATTAAAAGTTCCTTAGAAAAAACTTCAAATAACACAAGCTTAGCTTACTGGCTCCATCTTGGGTATTTAATGGTTAGGCAGTAATATAAGAACATAATTACAATAACAATGAGAGAAACACTATTAATATTACCTTATTTGTATGGTGTTCTTTACATTTTCAAGGAATTTTCATTTTATTCACCACTAGCCAATGAGGTAAAAGGAGAGAAATTGAAGGAAATGAGAAAGAGATACAAATTGTTTTAAATTTTTCAGTGTCATCCAGTGGGTTATTGAGAAATCATAAATTAAAAAAAAATCTTTTTAGCATTATTCCTTTTTTTATAGTTGGGAATAAAATGTATTGAACTACTATAATAGTTAAACTTTATAAAAATACAAATTACCTTTATGGTGCAAAGATTAACAATTTTTTTACAGATTATACTATAGATTAGTCTTTAGTTTAATAATTAGAATATTTATCTTTACCTTAACCATCTAGTAAAATATACATCTAATTCTTTCTAATCTCATTATGTCTCAGTATGTCTTTGCTTGTAAAGCCCTATAAAAGTAAGGTTATCCCTGAGCTCGGGGCCCAGATCTTCAGAGCATTAGATTTTCTGGGACCGCTGGCATAATAATGCTGTGTTCTCCACCTCTCCAAGTGGTGCTTGATTTCTCACTGGTCTGATTTTTCTGCAACAATACCATCACACTGGGCATTAGGATCTAAACATATGAACTTTAGGGCAACACAAATGTTCAGACTATAGCAGTTATCATATGAAATTCTATATAATTTTGAATGAGGAGTGAGTCTGCATTTTCATTTTGCATGGGGTACTACAATGATCTATACAGGCCTGTGAGAACTGACAATCACTGTCATGTGTGTCAATTCATATGCCTTAGATTAACATTTCTGAAGATTATTGGGATTGAAATTATTTCCCAAGTATCATTTAGATTTCTTGATGATTAAGTAGGAGAAAGTAACCTTATTGACCTAAGCATAAATACAATTTTTTGAAAGAAATGGTATAAATCACTGTATTGGAAAAATCACCCAGTCTTTGAGAAAACCAGGAGATAAGACAACTTCAGAGATCATAATATCAAGAATTAGTGTACCTAATTCTGGAATTCCACGGTGCACTCTTTTCCAGGTGCCTTCCAGCCCTGGGTATATCCCAAAAGATTAAAATTCCTAGAAAGGAGAGAGTGAAAGAGAGAGGAAAAGAGAGGGAGAGGGAAAAGCATTGGGAGGTGGTGGTGGGGGGAGGAGAGAGAGAGAGATATTGAAATGGAGATAGAGAGAATTTCATTGCCCTAATAAGGTCTATATTTTGTAAGGTATAGGGGTACCATGAGTATAAGAATCATCATAATCAAAATAATAAAATATGAAAAATTCCCCAGAAAATTCTGAGCCAATAAAAGCAGTAGAAACATACTACACTTGATTGTAAAAATAAGGAAATAAGAGTCCAAAGGAAGCTAAGCATTTTGGTAAAAGATTCATTTCTGGTAGGTAACAAAGCTGGAACTTCTATCCACATTTTTTATATTTCTTTCACATGCCACTATGGAATTTTAAATACAACTTTAATAGAAGCAGCTTTTTTTCTTAAGTGGGCAAGGATTGTAAATGTGTATAAATTCAAGTAAACCAGATCATATGATTTCTTCAAAAGTAACTGTTTCATAAATTTGTTTAGATCACTGTACTATACTTAAAACAATTTAGAATTCATGAATGAGTTTTTCTAAAGTGACAAGTACATCAGAATTTGTTAGTTATCCTTCAGTTATAGGGTCTCTTTTGCAGAATTTAACAATTTAGTTTACAAAGTCTAGGTTATACTGGGCAAAATTAGTTGGAGAGAAAGCAACCAAAATCTCTCTTTGTCTAGAATGTGTTTATGCTCCACCTCCAATTCCTATGTTAAAAACTAATCCCCAATGTAAGCATATTGGAGGTAGAACACTTGAGAGAACAGGTCATGAGGGTGGAGCTCTCATGAATGAGATTAAGGGCCATATAAAAGAAACTCTAGAGATCTCCTTCCCCATTCTATGTGAGGACGTAGGAAATGAGTCCTCACCAGACACTGAATCTGCCGCTGCCTTAATCATGAACTTCTTAGTCTGCAGAGCTGTGAGAAATAAATTTCTATTGATTATAAGCCACCCAGTCTATGATATTTTTGTTATAATGGCCTGAGGTAAGACAATGCCTTTGAAATCCAATCAGCTTTCTTTGAATCACTTAAAAGTTTACATAAGTCCTCTTAGTTCTTTATTTCTCAATGTTCAAACTTTATGTATCTGACCTTAAAATTCCCTAGCTCTATCAGCAACATTTGACTTTATTCTACACATACATAATTGGTTTTCAGATATAAGAGGATTGTGTGAGAAGTAATACAGTACAGTCATCAAGAGTGTGGATCTAAAGACAAAATGCCTATGTTCAAAATCAGGCTCTGGCAAGTTTTATCTTGGGTAAGTCACTTAGCCTTGCCCATTAAATGGGGGATAATAACAGTTATTCTGAAGAACTATCATGAATATCAAACTTGTTAATATATTTTAAGTG
This sequence comes from Macroglossus sobrinus, assembly GCA_004027375.1. Classification (NCBI taxonomy): domain Eukaryota; kingdom Metazoa; phylum Chordata; class Mammalia; order Chiroptera; family Pteropodidae; genus Macroglossus; species Macroglossus sobrinus. Next base: position 115,854 of record PVKZ01001893.1, on the reverse strand, counting down.
TGTAGAACAGTTACTGGGCTATAATAAATGCTACATAAACATCTACAATTATCCTGTTATACCAAGCACAGTGTACACTGATTACATGGTAGGTGTCTGGTGACTGTCCACCTGCAGTACTACAGGGTTCATTTGAAGATCTGGATCATCAGAATAGGATAAAAAGACTGTCAGAATTAATTCAATTTCTGGAAAAATTTCATGTTCTTAAAAACAGTTGTGATCAATCATGACTAATATATATTAATTTAATCCAGTAGAGCAGGTAGCTTAGATTATTCTCTCAATGTTTAACTCTCTTAATCCTTCTTTTTAACACTTGATAATATTAAAACTCACATTATATCTTTATCACTGTCTTTTGTAGTTCTATAAAGGCATGTGTTATGTAATAGTTAGATGTTCGAAAGTCTATTGATATAAATTTAACTCTCATCAGAGAAAAAGTTATTATTCCAAGCTTTTTAATTTTTTCTTTATCACACAATGCCACAAAATTATGTCTGTTTCTTCCTCAACACATTTAACAATAAACTGAAAAGTAATATAGGTGTTATGAATTCTGTAAGTGAAAGAAAGATCTGGAATCTTGTTGGCCTACAGCTGTTTTGAGGTAGCGGTACAGAAGAAGCCTTAGAATGGTATGATTTTTTTTAGCTCCTCATTCATTTACTCCCTTATCTAACAAATATACACCTAGCACTTTCCAGGTGAAAAGTGAGATTCTGTTATTTAGAAGCAACAGAGGGAACCAGGCTGACATATTTTCTGTTTCATGGAACATATAGGAGAAGATAGATATAAGCAAAGGTATGACTATGTTAATTTCAAACAACGAGAAGTTCTGGAGAGAATATATAAGAATGTAATGTGCTGACATGGAGAGGTGGCCAGAGAATCCTTCCCTGAGCAGCTGATATTTTGGTTGAGATCTAAATGATGATAAGAAATCAGACCTGTGAGGCTGTGTAGAAAGAGAGCTTTAGAGCACCAGGTGGGATAGTGGGGACAGGCGCAAATGTCCCAAGGCAGAGGTGAGCTTGTAATGTTTGAGGATTGAGAAAAGGCCTTGCGGCTGAAGCACAGTGATTAGGAAAGAGTAATAGGGTATGAGATGGAACATAAGCAAAGTTTCATCATGAAGGATCATTTAATATGTAGTAAGATATTTGGATTTTATTTTAAGTACAATGAATATTTATTTAAAAGTTTTAAGTAGGTTTATGGTATTATTTTATTCACATTTAAAAAATTATTTTGGTTTTCAGAATAATTAAACTTTGTGGTAATTATAGAATTCTGTCAAAATTACAAAATGCTCAAAAACGTGTATGGCAATGTTTGCAAATCTTTCTGACTCCAAAAAGGACTCATTAAATCTGTAGATTTTACCATTTTCCACTAGAATTTCCAAATTTGGCTATGTAAATCTTAGTACGAGGTGAAATTTTCATAAATAAAAATATGGTTACTTATTTATTATTATTGTTTAATAACAAAATGTTTATTTAGTAAAATTTCTGAAATATATGATAATATACAGTAATGTAGTCATAAAGAATATTAACAATTTTCAAAGCACTATCCCTATTTATATATCTATTACACACAAAATATCAAATCAGAATCAGTGGAAGATAAACAGGTCAAATTATTATCTCTACCACTGGAAATTATGCAATTTATTAGAAAAAATAATATGCTTATGAATAAATTATTACATCATGAAAATGTGCTAAGAGCCTTAGGGAGACAAAACATTTTTTGTAGTTCAGAATGTCAAGATGATATTTTTGTTTGACAATCAAAGGAAGGCTAGAGGTGGTATAAATTAAAGAAAACTCTTGAAGAAATAAAGTAAAAGGTGACACAAATGGTCCAAGATCACAAACAATTAAGCAGTTTAGATAGAATATTTAACAAATGCATGTCAGAGTACCATTGAAAAAATACTTAGAATAAGTAATCAAAATTTTGTTTTAAATCTAATTATGGTACTAATTATAAAAGGATATTTTATTTCTTTGACTTAAATTTCTTTCTTACTAAAACCAAATACCGGGTTAAATATTTTTAATTCTATAACTTGTCATAGAGTAAGTATGCTCCTTTCCAACTAATTCTTCAGACAGCGGCCAAGTCAGAGTGACCTTTTCAAAATGCAAATCTTATCCTACAACCTCAAATATTTTGATCACTTTGCTTTTCATTTAACATAAGAGAACAAGGCTGAAGATAGTATGATCCTACCTACTTTTCCAGCTATAACTTAAAACATTCTCCCCTAGGTTTCTCTAATTCAGACAAAATGGATTTCAATTACTAATATTTGCATCATACTTCCCTTGATGGCTGTGCTTAAAATATTTTATTTTTTATTCTTCTTTTAACTCCTATGGGTTATTTAATTCATTGCTCATATTTATATCAAAATATAGTAGCATCATGCCATTTTCATTCATAAGACCTCTTACAATTTCAATTATCCAATTAGTTTTATAGAATTAATCTCTATGTATGCTATTGGATGGTGGGTCCCTGAAAGTAAGAGTTATGTTTATGTTTGCTCTGTATGGTATTCCAGCACTTTACTTGTGCTTACTAAATGTGTATTGAATGGGTGAGTAAATTAATCAATGAGTAAAGTAACTAATGACAGCAGTGATAAGGGAAAAATGGATATAGTGCATATTTATGACTATGTCTTCTTCCTGGTATATATTATTCCTCTACAATCTTCTGATAACACTAATGGTTTTCTTTAGCTTCCCTCCAATCAGCAACACAGACATGAGTAAAAACTTACAATTGCTATCAGAAATAACATCAGTAACATCATTATAATCATTATCTTCAAAATAATTTTTCTTTGTCATTATCACTGTGATCATTGCCATCATCATCATCATTTAGAATTACATATCTCTGTTCAGTTCTTTAGCAGAATGAATATAAAAGGTATTTATAATAGGTTCAAGCATATTTTTCATGAATGAAGAGGATTAATGATCAAATGAAGTAGAAGAAAGTATAAATCTGTAGAATTTATTCATGATTCGAGGTATAATATGAAAATATAGCTTTCAAAGGAAGCAATAAAATTTGCATTTTTGAATTTATATCTAGTTTGACACCCTCTGGGCCAGGACAAGGAACAGATGCTGTCAATACAAATTGTATCACTTATGTAGTATTGTGATATACTTGAGTGAATGTAAATATTTCTCTCAAAGATCTCTTCCTTATAGGGCAATCATTTTTTAGCAGTCATCCTTCATCTAAAATATATAGCTCTCCTCACCTTAAAATTTAACAAAATATCACTGCACAATGTTGTTTTTCAATCTGAACTTGTATCCTAGGTATATGAAATATTATTTGTTCATAGAACACTTCTTCCTAAGTTAAATAAATGCACATAAAATTTATGATGAATTATTACATAATCTTTGTGGGGTTTTTTTGCAGAAAAAAACATGACTAGGGTTTCTAGTTAGAAAAAAAGCAAAACCTGTTCAAAATGCTATCTAAAATAGTCAAACTTATATTATATAATATACTGCTCTGTTTTGTTTTAATATTAAATTGTAATAAATTAAACACAGTATCATGCACACATTTTTCACAGCATATAATTTTTGTTCAAAATATTTGTTGAATGAACAAATGAATGCACTTTATAAGTAAATTATTTTTATCATTTTTGTTAGTAATTAAGATATTTTTCTTCTTAAGAAAACAATTAGATTTGAGGTATTTTTATAAAAACTAATAACTCTAAATAACTAATAAAGTAAATCAACAGACCTCTAATTTTTATTTTTTACCAATAGTAATTTTCTTAAAATTATAAATTTTAATAATAAGTGGATATATAAAGATGGAAACAAAATATACACTTTCAATTTTCAGATAATTCTTTTGGCTGATATCATGAGAAAACAAAAATTTTTGACTCATGAAAATTAGTCAATTTCAAACAGTTGAAATTTATGAAGTACACATTCTAATTAAATGCTCAGCACCTTTGAGAACAAAACATTTCCTCTACTTCTACACTAAGGCTGTTATCATCTATCTCATTTATTCATATATATGTGAGTCCCTGAGAAATTTAAGACTGACTGATTAGCTTAAAGATATGAGTGGGTACATTATGGTTGGATGGGCAACTCCAGTTGGAACTTTCGAAACTGAATCAGTTTGAATACCAAAAAGTAATCTTTTAATTTATATCTTTTTACTATTTTCTTTATTTTATCTATGTATTTTTCCCTTTTATATCTGACTGACACTGAAAATAAAACACTAATAATTCACTATCTCAATGTAGCCTTATGTGACTTTGGCCTAAGTTTTTGAAGTATAACTTTCATTTGAAGAGATTGTAAAATACTGATAATTCAAAAAATTATCTAACTGGTTACTTTCTAAGTGAAAATTAAAACCTGATCTTGATTTTTGCTAAAAATAGCAATTTTCATTATGTAAAATGATCTAGATCAATTCCTACTCATTAAATATTATTGATGGGATTAAAATCTAATTTTCAGGGGTTTTTTTTTGTTTATCTGTGCTACTTATAGGTATGAATCTTGATAAATGAATGCAGTTAATTATCAAGATCAAGTAGCTTCCTAAAAAAAATAAAGACAGTATCTGAATGTAGTAGACATTTATATTTTGGCCAGTCAGCAATTGAAGCCCCTTCCAGTATTGTGGAATTCCTCAGCCATGTGAAACTAAGTCTCCTTCTCATCATTTAAGCAGTGAAGTTATATATCTATCTTATTAGCTCTTCTTGTACCTAAAACAGGAACAAAAGTCTTAAACTTGATCAACCAGCTAAAACCAGACCAAACCTGGAATTGTGAGTATGAGATACAGATAAGCAGAGAAAATGTAGTAAATACATTCAGTTTTCAGAGGCAGTGAAAAGTGTCTCATGACATTAATAGAAAATTTTTAAAAACAAGCAGGCAAACCAAGAAAGAATTGGGACAATCATTAATAGTAAGAGAAATAAAATATTGTATATTAATGAAAACATGTTGTGCATTTTATGTAGTACAGCTGTGAATAATAACTATATAGTCCTAAAAATGCATTCATGAAAAATATGGATTTAAGTAAGAATCAGAATTTAATTATATTACAAAGATGAAGAAAAAAGTGGTAAAATGTGAAAAAAGTTAGAGATTTATCTTCGAAACTGGGAAGTCAATATACGTATTAGAATTTTCCAAAGAAACGGACAGAATGCATATATATAACATATATGACATAGAATATATAGAGATCATAGAGAGAATGTGTGTGTGGTAAGGGAGACAGAGAGAGTGAGAGAGAGAGAGAGATTGAGACTAACTGCTTTGAAGGGATTATTAGCTCACATAATTGTTGAGGCATCAGAAATCCAAAATCTGCTGGGTAGGCCAGCAGGCTAGGGAACCCGAAAAGAGCTGAAGTTCAAGTAAAAAAGCAATCTGCTAGCAGAATTAATTCTTGCATGGGAGGTCAGTCTTTTTCTATTAAAATTTTCAACTAATTAAGGCCCACTCACATTACGGAGGGTGATCTGTTTTACTCAAAATCTACTTAATTTAAATGTTCATCTAATTTACAAATATCTTTTCAGAAATGTCTAGAATAATGTTTAACCAAATAGCTGGGCACTGTGACCTAGCCACGTTGGCATCAAATTAACCCTTACAAGTCATGATTTTCCTCAATTGGCTCTTTAATGTACATAAAAAGATTACTTAAATAAAAATAATAAAAGAATATATTAATAAAATATAAAAACTCATGTGGTCATCATAAATATTTCAGATGTATTTAAGTGTCTTGTCTTTCACCTTCTAAGAAAATCTAACAATGACACGTAATTTATAAAATCCTCCATCTACTCAGAAAAGTGAGGAAAAGTAAAGTTGTGGCATGAATGCACAAGTTTACAGGAAAGTCTTGGCTAACAAAAGCATCAATAAATAATACTTGAATTGCAAAAAAAAACACAATATATGCATATTTCCAGTAGTAATTTTTATTTCCAAAACTACATATCGAATCATCCACACTTGTTATCACCACCACAAAATTTTTCTCCAATAAGATGATGGTGATGAAGTCCTGGCTTCATCCCCTAGACACTTCTAACTTCAAAAAAGTTATGGAATTTGCTAATGTAATGACAAATATATATTATGAATATGTCACATATAATGAGAATCCTTCTTTTGCCTCATAGCTTAATGTTTTAGCACCATTCAGACAAAAAAAGAGTGAAATCAAAGATTCATTAAATGGTATTGAACCCCAGCTACCTCCCCCAAAGTCCTTGCTATTGTAGAGTCCCTATATTATCTCCAAACTGATCAAAACTCCACATTAGTTCCTCTATCCTGGTCATTTTGCCTGAAGCTGCTCCTTATTCAACTTACTTGTTGATGCTATTAACTGCCTCAACAGTGATGAGGACTTCTGTCCAAGTCTCATTCCTTACTCAGTGTTCTCTAAACACACATCATTAATTCCCTCAGTAAATAAATGTACTTTGGGGAATTTCTTAACATTTCATTGTAAATTTTGGCTCTGTGTTTTTCAAAATAAATGTATCTGGCTCTATATGTTATTTATTGCACCATTTTATAAATGCCATCAGACTTTTCAAGTTTCTGCATACAAAGTAATTGTTTCTAAACAACCAAATTGATCAATAAACAGGAAGTATTTTTAAACATTATATATAACACAAGAGCATTTAAGTAACACGTAAATATTTTTGTGTCTGTTTTCCAGTTACATTTTGGATATCAGTGACAGTGTCACATAAAAATTAATCTTTCCTACAAATCAGCAATGGCTTATTTGAAACTGTAATATTAAGATAGCCATAAAGCTGCAAATATAACAAGATTTCTAGAAATAAAACTAATATCAAATATGCAAGACCTTTGTAGAAAAAAAATTATAAAATATTTTTTAATAATACTAATAAGAACCTAAATGAATTGGATACAGTATGTTCATACATGGGAAGATTCAATGTTATAGAGTAAATTTTCCCAACTATATCTCTAAACTTACTGTGTTCCAATCAATTTTCAACAGTATTTTTTTTTAATCTTGACAATCTGTTTCTAAAATATCAAGGAAACATAGGATCAAAGCAACAAAAATTATGTTGAAAAATCTCTATAATAGCTTTATCATATATCAGTTTTATTTCAAATCGATAGCAAGCCAACCAAAAGTACTGGTGTGGAAACAGATAAATAGACAATTTTGGTGGAGAGTTCAGAAACAAACCCACTGATATACTAAAATTAGGTATGTAGCTGAATCACATTTACAGGTGAATTATTCAACAAATTTTGCTATGAAAAATAGGCTTTTGGAAAGAAAATTAAATCCTATAAAACTCACACACAAAAGAATAGTCTGAGGATTATATGCCTAAATAAATAGTAGATCTACTTTAAAACATTTATAAATGTATATATGTTCATAAATGGGAAGCTATATATATCATCTATCTATCTATCTATCTATCTATCTATCTATCTATCTATCATCTATCTATCATCTATCTATCATCTATCTATCTATCTATTTATATATCTCAGATTTTTAAAATCATCATGGTATGGGAAAATAAATACAGAAGCAAGAGAAGTAAAGAAAAAACATATTTTACTACATTAAGGTTAGAAATGACTTTTTAATTATACTATGATGAGATATAGAGCTTATTTTCACTAGACAAAGAATACAATCTGGCAAATTCATAAAAAAAGTAAAGCAAAAGATGCTTAACCACATTAGTAATTAAAGGGAGAAAACTAAGAAAAAAATATTACTTCACATTTATTAGTTCAGGACAGATTAAAAGTCTGACAACATTAAATGCTGACCAGGAAGCACACTAATGGGGAATTATCTAAGCTATATGGGGGTGATGCAAATTTTACAGACACTTTATAAGTAATTTGGCTATGTCTACTAAAGTCAAATATCATTTTTTTTTCAATCCAGAACTTCAGAACCCTACATAAGGTAGTTTATTTTCCTTTTATTGAAATAGCATGGAGCTAGACAGTCCAAGAAGGCCACATGGTTATTGGTCTCCAGGCTCTTTTCATAGTTGGCTTAGGCACAGACATTTGTATTAAAAGTAAAAAAGTCTGTATGATAATATTGCATATGAACCTTAATAAGAGGTGGGGAGAAAGAAAGAAAAAATAGGCCAATTAACAAGTTTCAAGCAGGAATTTAGCAATACATTTCATGTTTTATTTTTTTAAGGAAAAAAAAAGGCAAATTATTATATTATGTTATAAAGTTGAGGAGGTTGGTAATACGTTGTTCTATTAATCTCTATTTCAAAATTTTCTCTATTTCAAAAACATTTAAGAGAAAATAATTTTAGTCCATAGAACATTGAAAATAATAATGAGTAGCATCTGGGTGGGGTGAACATTTTCACTCACTGTGGCTGCTCATGACTGACAGTCACTATGTTTGGGAAGTTCTTCATCAGAGAAATGCTACTGGTATAAAATGACCATCTCTTCTTACATTCACTAAGAAATCTGCACTCTCTCCTTTCCAGTCTCCCTACAGCTAGGTGCAATCATGGGACCTATAATAGTGACACCAGAGAAAAAAGGGGCAAGAAGCTTTTGCTTTTGTACTGCGAGGATAGTAACTATAGTTGCAAAGTCACATTCTTGAAGCAGAAGCTAGGGACAGAGCAAAGTTAGCTGTTAGGTGGCTGATAGTTACAGCTGTTCTCTTTTCTGACTAGTCCTAGACTTTACTTTGGGGATATATTGCTAGGAGCTTTGCCTTGAGCATAACTGTCAAATTCTGTTCACATTTTTTAAATAAACCAAGATCTATTTAATCTTTTATTTTCTGTTTTATCAACCAAAATCAACTTTTGTGGAGAAGGGATGAGTGGTAATATAGTTGATGCCAAAGTAAAATTAAAAGCTTGAAACAGAGTAGGTATGTAAAACACAAATGCTACCGAAATACGAAAGAACCATTCAAAACCCAATAGAGTAAAAGACAACGGAGGGGTCCTTTTGGGGGCTCATGATCATCTATTTACAGGGGAGTGCAGCATAATGAGAAAATCAGAGATTTTGAAAAACTATAGGCTTGAATCCTAGTTACTCAATTGTTTTTGAAGGCAAGAGGCTTTCTTACACACTTTACACTTGTACGGAAGACATTGTTGTAAAGACAGTAGTTCTTTTTTGTGGATAACAATTACAAATTGATACCTGAATAGGATTCACACAGATATGACCATATTTTTATTCTTTCCACGTTCTAGAAAATGTTTCAGTATGTGGTGGGGCAGGTATGTATGTATGTGTATGTGTGAACTCATGTGTGTGTTTTCTTTCTCTCTTGGCTCTCAATGAGTCAGGTTCTCATCACTATTTGATTAAGATCCCACCTGAATCTAGATTGACTTTAAAATAAACAGCTATCAACACTTGTAAAAATAATAAAAATTTCTTGCTTTGTGTCCAGATATATTCTGTAAAAATATTTCACTCAGTGATTTGTAGCTTTCCTTATAACAGGTTTCTATTAATCTTACGGTGAATGAAAACATAATTTTGTTGTTATAATATCCTGTTTTTTAATGCTTCAATGTCTTTCTTAAATTTCCAAACATCATTAAGGGAAGAAATAAACAATGGAAAAATTAATGCAAAATCTGCTTCCGGTATGACCCTGAGTATGATACTAAATCTATTTGAATTTCAGTTTTGTCAACTGTAAAATAAAGGGATTAGATAAAAGGAACTCATATATTCCTTCCAATATTAAGATTCTGCTCCTATGAATACAGATTGATTTTTTTTTTTGGCCAGTATGGTAGTGAAATAAACATTTTTATGTTATAAACATAATGAAATTTCCTATTTCTGAGATACGAGAGTAGCATTCGAGAACTGAAAAGTCATAAAATTAGAGACATGAAATTTATGATGGAATGATTTGACACCCAGAACTGACATTTTGTAACTGCCACTCTCCAAAAACTATTTTTTTTCTAATAAAAATGCTTTTGAAATATTTTGTGAATGCAATTTAAAAAGACATATGGAGATAATTATTCATATTCATGCTATTTCATATGTAGATATTTTGGTGGCTTATTTTTATTCTGTTTGGTGTCCACTTTACAGAAATGCAAAATAACATCTTTACCAGGAAGTTTCAATTAACAACTCTTTTTAGATCACTGTAAGGTAAAAACATTCCAATAGACATTTTAAAAAGAACTTTATAAATTGACTTAGTTTTAATATGTTGTCATTGGGCTATAAAAAGGATTTCAGATTTTACTATATAAGAAGAGTGAGAAGTTTTATTAAATACCTGCATTTTAACTCTTTTTTTCTATTTTTCTCTTTGTCGTATCTGTATGGTACACATTATGTCTGTTTTATAGATTAGAAAACTGAGGTTCTGGGTAAAGAATTAAGGTGCTTGAAATAGATTTTCAAGGTGGCTTAATATGCATTCTTATTTAATCTTAATAACATCCTTTTTAGTAATAACTATTCTCTCTTTGTCAGAGATCAGAATAACAACATTGACAAGGTTTAAGCAATCTGCACAAGGTTAGTGAACTTACAAATGACAGAAGAGAGTGGAAATCTAACTGTTTATACTCCAAATCTTGCCCATTTTTATTCTACGATGCTTTAAAATTATTAATTTTCCTTCCCTCTTACATATTTTATTATAAGATTGGTAAATAGGAGAGGTGAGTTTAAGCCATTATAGGAATATGTGTTTGTGTGTGTGTGTGTGTGTGTGTATATATATATATATATATATATATATATATATATATATATATATATATACATTTTTGTAACTTTTAAAATAATTGGAGGAATTCCATTTTAAGAAGTGTAAGGTAAATTTCCTGCCATCAAAGAGCTTAGATTCTCTATATAAAAAAATATTCATGAATTATACAAAATGCAAGAGGTTGACAATGTGTCACAAGTAATTCAGACAACACATGCTATCATAATTCTGCACAAACTGAACATCAGAATCTAATTGGTTCACTTTGGGTAAACATCTACGTGTCCTAGACACTAAGGGTCCTAGTCAACACAGTATTGATCCTTCACTGAGTCACACAATACTCAGACTATCATAAAGAACCAAAAAGAACTATAAATAAAGGGCAAGTTAGCTGAGAAACTGTATATTAGTTCTTATGGAAATAATACGTGATGTGGGGCAGAAGCCCATAATGAGTCAGAGAATGATGATGAAAGTCTGGTCTCAGCGGGAAAAACAGTTGAGAAAGAGCAAAACCACAAAAATCTTTGACTTGGAAAATTCAAGAGACAGAGGTGATGAACAGGAACCAAGGGCACGGTCTAGAAAATTCAGAGTCAAAGATACCAAATTCAAGCTTCATGCTGAGAGTGGTAGCTTAAATTAAGATGAGATTGTTTAAAGTTTGACTACAAACTGAGGATTTTAAAGATGAGATTATTTATTTTTTTTATTATTTTTTATTATTTGTATTAATACAATTATATAATTTTCAAATGTACATTATGATTAGACATCTATATATTCTATTGTGTGATTACCAAAGTACAGTTTCCTTTAGCTACCATATATTTGATCTCCTTTACCCACTTTGCCCTACCCCTACCTCTCTATATTTGGCCTCCTTTACCCCATCTACCTCTCTCCTCTTTCCCCACCCCCTATCCTCTGGTAACCACTAGTCCATTGTCCATGTTTCTGAGTCTCTGTTTGTCCTGTTCATTTGTTGCTTTTAGGGTTATATTCCACATATAAATGATATCATGTGATTTTCTACTTTTTCAGTCTGGCTTATTTTGCTTAGCATGATTACTCAGGTCCATCCATGTTGTCATAAATGACAGTATTTCATCTCTGAGTAATATTTCATTGTATACATGTATCACGGCTTCTTTAGTCAAACATCTATCATAGGATACTTCAGTTGTTTCCATGTCCTGGCCACTGTGAATAATGCTGCTATGAACATCAGTGTGGAAATATCTTTTTGGATATGGGTTTTTGAGTCTTTGGGGTAAATACCCAGTAGTGAAATTGCTGGATCATATGGTAGATCAATTCTTAAATTTTTGAGGAACCTCCATACTGTTTTCCATAGTGGCTGTACCAATTTGCAGTCCCACCAGCAGTGTATGAGGGCTTCTTTTTCAAAATGAGATTGTTTAAAGCCTCATTACAAATAGGATTTTGAGCTACACAAGGAAGCCAAGAACCATTGAAAATTTTTGTGAAAGGATACCTTTTTAAAGAGTAGTTTTCAAGAATGTTATAGGAGTATTTTCTAAGTTTTTATTTAGTAAATTAAAATTGGCAGCATAGAAACATGGCAGTGAACATTATAATAATATTGGGGCAGAAGAGACACATAAATGAGCTATAAGTAGTTAGCAACTATTTTCTAGGAGTGGGAGTGGTGTAGCTGTAAATGGATTTCTTTCTTGGTAATCCCACAGATAAGGTGTAATCAGAGATTGAAACCTACATGTATAGGCTGAGTAATTTAGTCTGCAGTTGTGTGTGGTATACTCTGTAAGAATTATAAAACTTTTCAAATTAAAAGGTTTTAAAGAGGTATGTCCTCTCCAATTCTCCTTTGACTCCTCTCTCCCTTCCTCCTCCTCACCTTCTCTCTCTCTCTCTCTCTCTCTCTCTCTCTCTCTCTCTCTCTCTCTCTCTCTCTCTCTCTCTCTCTCTCTCTCTCTCTCTCTCTCTCTCTCTCTCTCTCTCTCTCTCTCTCTCTCTCTCTCTCTCTCTCTCTCTCTCTCTCTCTCTCTCTCTCTCTTTCTCTTTCTCTTTATCTCTTGTAGGTGTGTGTATGTATGTATGTATGTAGCTAAAATGCTTACATTCCCCAGTAGAAAAAACTTAGATTCACCCACGTATTTTTCTATTACGCAACATAAGTATTTGAGTTAGCAAACCTTAGTACAGCTTATGAAGCTTTATCTTCAACAGTATTTAGGTGATGAATGCCCAAGAACTTACTTGTTTAATATCAGAAAATTAATAACTCACTGATGAAATAAAAGTCAAACATTACAATTCCAGAAAAATTAAATACCAGACAAAACTTAGGTCTTATTTTAAAATTTTTCTGCTTGAAGAAGCTATATATACAAGAATTACTCAAGAATTATTATACTGAAATGGAATCAAAGATGTAGAGAAAGCATAAATATATTTGAACAAAGTTTGGTTCTACAATGAGGAAATCATAATTTTTATGGTTGGTTATAGCCATTCCAATTAAAATGTGTTTAAATATTTTTTTCTTGAAAAAAAAACATTGAAACTATAATAGGGTTGAAATTGTACCAACCATATTCTCTCATCATAATGCTTTGAAACTAGAGATTAATTGTAAAAAGAAAGCAGTAAGAACCACAAAAACATGGAGATTAAACAACATACTATTGAAGAATAACTGGGTCAGAGAAGAAATAAAAAGAGTGATCAAGAGATACATAGAAATGAATGATAATGATAGTACAACATATCAAAACTTTTGGGATACGGCAAAAGCGGTCATAAGAGGAAAGTTCATATCATTACAGGCCTATGTCCAAAAACAAGAATGAGCCCAAATAAACAACCTAATGTTTTATTTTTAAAAAACTAGAAAAGTAAGAATAAATGAAGCCTAAAGTCAACAGAAGGAAAGAATTAGAGCAGAAATAAATGAAATTGAAAACAAAAGAACAATAGAAAAAAATAAACACAACAAAGAGCCGGGTCTTTGAGAAGGTTAATAAAATTGACAAACCCCTGGCTAGACTCACTAAAGAAAAAAGGGAAAAGACACAAAAAATAAAATCAGGGATGAAAGAGAGGAAATTACCAGACACTGCAGAAATACAAAAGATCACGCAAGCATACTACGAAAAAGTATATAACACCAAATTTAATAATTTAGAAGAAATGGACCAGTACCTAGAAAAATACAACCTTCCTAGACTGAATCGAGAACTGAAAAAATCTAAATATACTGCTCAGCAGTATGGAAATTAAAACAATCATCAAAAACCTACCAAGAAGTAAAAGTCCAGGACCAGATGGCTTTCCCAGTGATTTCCACTAAACATTCAAAAAAGATTTAATACCTTTTCTCCTCAAACTCTTCCAAAAAATTGAAGAAGAGGCAATACTTCCTAACACATTTTATGAGGCCAATATTATCTTGATACCAAAATCTGGTAAAGATAACACAAAAAAAGAAAACTACAGACCAATATTTCTCATGAACACGGATGCAAAAATTCTAAATAAAAAACTAGTAAACCAAATCCAGCATATTAAAACATATTAACATATTAAAAAAATTATATACCATGATCAAGTGGCCTTCATCACAGAGACTCAGGGATGGTTGAACATATACAAATTGATTAATGTGATATACCACATAAACAAATTAAAAAATAAGAATCATATGATCATATCAATAGATGTAGAAAAAGCCTTCAACAAGATACAGCATTTATTTATGAACAAAGTATTTAACAAAATGTGTATAGAAGGAAAAGTATCTTAACATAATAAAGGTCATCTATGACAAACCCTCTGCCAACATTATACTTAATGGTGAAAAACTAAAAACCTTCCCTCTAACATCAGGAACAAGGCAAGGAACTATTGCCACTGTTATTCAATATAACATTGGAGGTCCTAGCGAGTACACTTAGGCAAGAGAAAGATATAAATGCCTCCAAATAGAAAACAAACAAGTCAGACTTTCACTAATTGGGGATAACATGATTCTCTATATAGAAAATCCTAAAGACTCCACAAGAATGCTACTAGAAACAATAAGCAAATACAGTGAAGTTTCTGAATACAAAATCAGTACCTGTATAAGTTCCTTTCAAGCATTAGAACATACTGTACATCTTGCTCACTGTAACCACTGTATACCTGGCATTATTTTTAAAGATTAATTGTTCACAGATGAATATTATAGAAGAAATTAATCTTATTGTGTAAATAAAAAAGGGAGAAATAAATTAGCATATATATTTTATGTAAGGCATTTGAAAATTTAGGGATAATCTATTATTTGAAGTCAGATATCGTTAAGTAAACATTCAAGGTCTCAATGCTATTAGTGCAGGAATCATTATTAACACTCAGATTTTCCTGGCATGCATATCAGATTTTCTCTCCATTTATTAAATTATCTCTCACTTTTAGGCCGAACATGATAAATAAAGACTTTTAAAACTTCTGATTTCAAAATGATAAATGTGCATTTTAGGAAAAAATGAAAAATGAAGAATTCCAATAGAAACTAAAAAATATTACCAATATAACAACTACTTGTTATCTGCAGTTTTACTATACGATTTCTATGAATGATTATTTAATTTTACTAACTTGGAATCATATA
This sequence comes from Macroglossus sobrinus, assembly GCA_004027375.1. Taxonomy (NCBI): domain Eukaryota; kingdom Metazoa; phylum Chordata; class Mammalia; order Chiroptera; family Pteropodidae; genus Macroglossus; species Macroglossus sobrinus. Next base: position 100,361 of record PVKZ01001893.1, on the reverse strand, counting down.
TTATAATCATATATATAATATGTTTATAACATACTTTCTCCTTTTTCATGGACATTTTCACATGCCAATAATATCCCAAATCATTATTTTAATAGATCCATAGAAAGACTTATTTAATATATCTATATTATTTGTTATTTGTCATTCCTAACTTTTATTGCCAACAACATTATGAACACACTTTCAGCCACTGTTTTATACACCTCTAATTAGTTTCTTGCAATAAATTTGAAGAAAGGGATTTGTTTAGTTGAAAGGATATATATTTCTCAATTTACTGATAGGTTGATAAATTATCCTCCCAAAATTTTTATCCATTTAGTCTAGTTTATTAAAACTATCTATGAACTCTGCAAAAAAGCTTTGCCAGACTTATGTGAAAAAATACTATACAGTTACTCTCATGACAAATATACATGGTTCTCATTACCCTCAGTGAACTACAGTCCAAAAATATTAAGTAAAAAATTCCAGAATAAACAGTTCATAAGTTTAAACTGTGCATTGTTCTGAGCAGCATGATGAAATCTTGCACTGTCCAGTGCTATTTAGCCTGAGATATGAATCATCCCTTTGCCCACATTCTCCACTCTGTATACACACCCTGCCCATTAGTCACTTAGTAGTCTCCTTGATTATCAGATCTACTGTTGTGGTATCACAGTGTTGTGTTCAGGTAACCCTGATTTTACTTAATAATGGCCCCAAAGTGCAAAACAGTGATGCTGGTAATTCAAGTATGCCAATAAAAAAGGATATGAACTGCTTTCCTTAAGTAAAAAGGTGAGTACAGTACAATAAGATATTTTGAGAGACTATATTCACATGTTTTATTCAGTGTATTGTTATATTATTCTATATTATTCTATTCTATATTCTTAACATCTTACTGTGCCTAATTTATAAATTAAACTTTGTAATATGTCTCCATATATAGAAAAAAAATAGTGTATACAGAGTTTAGTATTATCCGCAGTTTCAGGAATCCTCTGGGGTCTTGGGACATGTATCCTCAATGGATAAAGGGAACAACAGTACTTTGGAGATCTAGTTGGCATTTCTTTGATTATTGGTGATGCTGGGAATCCTTTCAATGGCTTACTGGCATTTTGTGTATTTTCTTTTAAAATAGACTATGTCTATTTATCTATTGGGAGTTTCAGCTTCTTTTTTAAAATAAAGGTTTCACACATAAAAATGACTTTTCATTGTATTTTTATAAATAGAGCTTTCATTCATAAAAAGCTTGTTCAGCGTATAGTTGCACCACTTTTCAGTTTGGACTTTTATCTTTGTAATTAGTTTTATAATCAGATAATTTATGTTTAATGTAATCAAATTTATAAATACTTTAAAATTCTCATAAACACTTAGAAAAGATGTCACCACAATTCAATTAAATATCTCTATCTCTATATTTTCTAGTTCTTTTATGTTTGCATTTCTACAGTGAAATATTTAACAGAGATTTGTTTAGTCATAACAAGACTTGTTTTTCCCACTAATATTTTAAGCAGCCTTCAAAATTGTCAAGGCTGGTTGAATAATCAACAAAGAGCATCATTCTATTTATCTTATTATTTATTTTATATCATTGTGTATTAAGAAGACTTGTGATCCTATTACACTTGTATTTTTATCTTACACACAATCACGAAATCAACCATCTTAGACCTTTCTGAAATCAGAGAAGGAATTATAAAAGAAACAAAGTAAGACTAATTTTAACTGTCCTAATAAAATGTATACATGCTGTGTGGATACGATTAGATGTCTTTCAAAACTGAGTGAACGTGTAATTTCAGGTCTCTAAGTATCTTTATGAGGTAAATACTATTAATATTCTAATTTATAAACTAAATAATAATATTGAGGCAAAAAGTTACACAGACAGAAAATGATAGAAATAAGATTTAAACCCAGGTAGTCTGGCTCTAGTGGCTATGCTATTAATTGTTACAATATATTTTCCCATAAAGAAATAAAGAAGGAGAGGGAGAGGGAGAAAAGATGGAAGAGCGGAAAGGAAGGAGAGGACCAGATGAATGGGAATGAAGGGAGGGAGAAGAGAAAGAAAGAAGAAACTCAACAATTGCACACAAAAAGTACATATCATTTCACCTTTTTTTTTTTTTTTTGCAAGGACTTTGAAAGACAAACACTAGAAGTAGTTAACACGAAAAATGGAAGTATAGTTACAGGTAAATATAGACAAAGGTAAAAAGAAGCATTCTTTAAAACAGGCAAGAACCATAAACAAAGGTGTTAAAATGTATAATTATTGAAATGATATTAAATTTTTTCCCTAAAGATCACAACAGCACCAGATGGACAGTGATTAGAAAGGTCCTAACTACAAAATCACAGTACTGTTTCTCAAATATATTTTCATTTTAAAACAATGATATTCTTATACCATACTACAAATTACAAGCTGTGACACAGAAAAAGTCAACAGTAGTTAATGTAAAATTCTAACATCAAGAGATTATGACATTATTTTATACACACGATTTATATTACAACCTAGACTATATTATAGTATACATATATAAATATACATATATATTTTATACATATATATGTGCATATATATATATATATATATCACAACACAAACACACAGACCTGTTTGAAGATTATTATGTGTGTAGACATCAGACATATACATGTACACACATACATATACAATTCATATCTCCAAATTTAAAATATTAATGACAAACTGCAGGTAAAATGATATTTCTATTTTACCACCACCTTTGAGTAACTGAATAGTTTCCTAAAGAGAAATTCTCTATAGTAAAGCAATCTGAAGCATAATAAAAGAAAATACAAGTTTTGAACACTAAGATTTTAAAGATAACAAATAAAGAAGGATTCAGAAGGAAAGTAGGTAAACAAAGGTAAGTAAATAGAATTTTAATATACCTTACTTCCCGGGATAGAAACTCCTTGAGTAAATAATACCTTTTGCATTTGTTTCTTCTTTATTATTTTACAGATACCACTAGGGATCTGTACACTGTATTTGATACCTAGTGGTATCAAATCTACCTTTTAACCCACATACACACTGGTAAAATGGAATCTCCAGTTTATGCATCTACCTTTACATTCTACGATGTGGACTCCACCCAAATATTTTCCCATGGTGTTGGAAAAGTGCATATTATTTTCTAAAAGATTTGCACTTGGGTTCACCCCAGGTATTGAAAAATACAAAAGCTATTTGCAGAAGGATTGAGAGTATCTGAGCTCTAGATGTTTTCTTTTCTGAGACTTGTTTTAAATTCAGGCCAGAAAAGCTAGTGTAATATTGGAATTGAAAAGAGCAACAGTGTTTTGACATTGTATATCTTGACATAAACCCTGCCTCATTCACAGTATGAGATGTCATGAAACTCAACTCAGCATAACATAAAATCAAATGGGTTAAAATAGTTCAAATAGCGTATCTCTGGCATCCGGCATGTGGTAGTGCAAGGAGTTTGTGACAGAATATCATCATGCACTATATTTGTGTACCTGCTATGTGTCAATGACTATGAAGGACACAGAAATTGATCAAACGTGTTTCTTATTCTCAAGAAAAGAATGATCACACACGTAGCGTTTATTGAAAAATCAGATACTAATTTGAACACTTTACATATATTGTTTTTAATCATTATATTAACCTCATGAATTTGGTTATATTTTTAAAGAGATAGAAAAGTGATCCACAAATTATTGATTATCTATGGTACTTAATCAGCAAGTGGTTAACATATTGACTAATATAATTTTTTGCATATGCATTCATTAGTGTAAGACTTTCATGGGTAATTCCACCATTTTTATATATAATAATATAATTATTCTATCTCATTGCATAAAATTGTTTCTTTATATCAGATGTCTGATAACTTTTATGCAACTAATCTTGTTAATGTCCTTTGTTACTTTTTTGTGGGTTGCAATGCATTCTTGTAACATATTCAAGTCTTACTTTAATTTTCAAAATGCTTTCTTAAACTTCAGTATGTTTTGTCTCTACTTCTATAATTGTTTTTTTAATTCTGTTTTTAATAAACTCTGCATCTCATAATTCCTCCTCAGTCTTGTGAGGATCAGCACTACATGGCAGCTCTCACTGAATGTATCTCTTCTATCCTTTCCCAACTATTTCATGCAAATGTCATGTCTAATTGATTTAATTTTAGACCTCCTTTCCCTGTTTCTTTTATTTTTACAATCCTTATTTTTTTTTATTTTTTATGCCTACAGCACCTAGTCTTCCTAGGTGATCTCCCATTCAAGTACTAACCAGGCCAAACCCTGCTTAGCTTCCAAAATCAGATGGGATCTTGCTTGTTCAAGGTAGCATAGCCATAGACTTTTTTCCTTATTTCTTAGATTTTTTTTGTCACAGTGTATTTTGTGAAGCCCCTGCAACCAGCTTGTGCAATTTTTACATTTTTTTTTCAAAACTAAGGGAAAGAATCTTTAATATAATTAAATAATATAATTTGAGTATGTTATGTTTAGGTATCTGTGAGATATGCAGTAAGAGGTGTCCACAAGACCACAAGTACTTAGGAAGAAAACTATCTTTGTCTATAAAAAGGCAGAAAATAACACTGAGAAGGCAAGCTTAAGAATGTAAATAGGGAATAAAAATTCACAAGAGAAATATCTTTTGTGGAGGAAGAAATGGTCAGCAGATGGATGTTTAAGATATAATCGATCAATAAATATTCATATATGGGATATTAGAGGTCAATGTATAAACCTCAAGCACATAATAATAATGTAATTCATATATATGTTATAGTTTAAAATGTAGTGCTTTTCTGATCTCACAGTATCTATCTCTATAGGAAAAGACACACACAAAAAAACTACCAATACAAAGAAACTCAAATTCTTTATAGTAAACATGACATTGATTTTAAGAAAACCAAAAATTTAGACACTTGGCTAGGATCTCCTCATTCTTATTAACAGAAAGAACTATAAAGGGTCATAATTTATTACATTTTTGTCAAAACTTTACAAGGATAAAACTTTGAAGCATCCAAACTGAAAAAGCTATGAGGATGAAATTTATGCTTGTTCAACAAATACAAAGCAGGACTTTCCTGGGCAAGTTGGGATGTACTGTTGCCTAATTCTAAAGACACTTGGTAAGATATATTTCATTAGTGAAACAAGTATCTCAGGTGGCAATAATTTCATTTTTCTCTTGATTAATATTAAGTTTTTTTTAGTTTTATTTTATTATTTTATTAAATTTATGAGGCATTGATTCTAACTTTATTCATCCAGCTCCCTTACTTGTAATGCAAGGTTTTCTTACCACTTTGTTTCCAAGTAGGCTTTCCTGCCACAGAATATGTTGACCTAAGTGACACTTCTTTCCAACTCATCACACAAGTTCATCTTTCAGTGTAAATATATGATTTGCTTTTGTGACACATAATTCATCCTTCTACAGTTTGAGATGACTAGATCAATTTCTTAATTGCTTTTGGTGATTTGATGTAACTTAGCTGCCAAGCACGAATATGTGAGACCAGAAACCTTCGTATGTATATTCAGAGAATAATGAGTAGAGCAATAATGCTGGATCAAAGCCCATGAAGTTCAATTTTGACAGCAGTGATCCATATTTCTTAAGAAATAACTCCCATCACTGAAGCCAGTGTGTACTAAGCAATGTCCCTTCATCTCCATGGCAATAACTGAGAAATTATACCCCAGGTTTCAAAATGGCCTTGGTGTTCTTCACTGCCTCTACATAAAATGCTATTTATGAAACATGATTTCTCTGTAGCTCTTTTCACATAGGCTGTGGTCTCTGAAAATCCAATGAAATGCCTTTTTTTCCTCTTTATTTTCTCAGTCTTTCATTCATTGCACATATTTTCAGAACTCATTCTTGTCTCATTCATCTATGAAAAGTCAGTCAATAAATTGAGAAGTTTAGGCTTTCTTCTTTTTTATTGCATTCTTGGTAGTCTTTATTCCCAACCACACATGTCAAGTGACAGATAATGACAGTGGAAGTAATAAGGATATCTTGATTCTAAACCAAAGTAAACAGGCTCTCATAAAAATGTGGAATTGAACAGATGACAAACTAAATTCTCTCTTTGAAAGCAATTATTTCTGAACCTCAGATTTAATAATCTGTAATTTTGAAAGCTGAAGGAAGTGTTCATTTGTGCCCAATCAATTTAAAAACAGAAATCTACATGATGATAGAGATAGCAGCTGAGGAGAAAAATGTTTCTTTGCTCTGAACAAATAACAGATATTTATTTTAATACTTATAGGCTCTCAATTTATTTTGATAGCATATAATATAATCATCTATATGACCAAACAATAGCTTCAAAAATAAGTCCATATTTTTGTACATTAATAAAGTTAAATGATTTAGTAAAATAACGCTATTCTTCCGGGAAAGGAGATGAGTCCCATTTAGCAGGTATTTGGTGAAAGAATGTTGACTGCATAGGATTGCGTCTCTTAAATAATATATTTAATTGAAGCAATAGCTTAAAACTGATGAATAGCTGTTTTTTTTTGTTTGTTTATCTTTTTTAAAAAATGACTTCATGAGAACGAAACATGAGAAAATGAAAGCCAGTGTATAATAATTATATTAATACTATGTAATTATTCTAAGTGGAGACAGGTAAATATATTTTGAGGAGCTTTCATGAGCCAGAACTAAATATTTTATCTCTTTTAATCCTCAACCAATGAGATTGCTTATATTTCCATTTTGTCTTCAGGAAAAATTAAGCTCAGAGCTATAAAATACTTACTGAAGATGATATGAGTAAATGTCAGAGTCAAGATTCAAAGACATATCGGTCATGTTTCAAAGCATACATATATCATTGGCATCTATTAAGTGATGTGATAGGGTGAATCCAAAATATGCTTCTGATATTGCTACAATTAACTAAGTATAGAATGCTGTCATCACAATATAGTTTCACCTGCATAAATTTTATTAATGAAAAAGATGATTAAATATCTTATTACATCAAAAGTCTATGAAATTAAAATAATTATAATTGTAAACTTTAACTTAAAATCCAATTAAACACTTAGCAGTAGATGTGCCAAAATTGTGCATACAGGTAAATGTCTACTTTTTCATTGTTTATCTTGACTCCTTAAAATAGTGAATTTAAAGAATCATTATATAAATTCAGATAATCACGAGGCTCGAAAGCTTTAAACTTGTACACAACTTTCATTTTCCATACAAACTGATGGAAAATGGGGAAGTAAAGTGAATTATCCAAGATTTGATAGGAAGATGAGAAAATTATACTTAAAAAAAATTTATAATTCTTATTTGATATTAGGTAGATTCAAGTTTTCTTAAATTCTAAAAACAATCCAACATTTAACTAAGGTGGAGAGTTAATTTGGGTGACTAGACTATTTCTTAACATACAATGATACATATAAGAAAAATGTTTCCTCTAAATTGTGTCTCTTGTATGTCTTTCTTATTAAATTGGAATAGTTATGAGTTATCTAGTACTTTTCCATTCATTATTTTTACCTTTTTGTTCTTTTCTCCTTGGGATATAAGTAAAACTTATAACAATAATATAAAATTATATATTATATAACTATTATTTAGAATTAGAGAAAGTTCATTTTAAATGTTTGGCAATCGAAAGGCAAGATGATGTTCTGGCAATGTTCATATTGCAGACTACAGCTACACAGAAACATTAGCATTCAAGTTTGGTGCAGAATAAGTCCAGTTTTGTGACAGATGTATTCTAGACTACAAAATTGTTCACATAATTGAAAAATGGCATTTATTGCCTTGGTAGATATATATATTCTATACCGGAGACAAAGTATTAAGTTGTTCACATTTGCCACTGAGGTGGAGAGCACTCTGAGTTACTGGGAAAACAGTATGGTTTTAGCCTTTTTGCTCAAGAGTGAACCTCATATATTTCCTCATTACAGAGTGGAGCTAGGCTACAGAGGACTAATTTCGAGGAGAGTGTAGTAGGACATCACATGGCAATATAGTACTTAATATATGACAAGCGTTCTTCTAAATCCTTTCTATATATTAACTATAGAAAGCTCCAAGCAATACTGCAGTATTGTCATTTTTATTACCCTACTTTGTGGATAAATAACTGAGATACACAGAGGTTAATAAGCCTGATTTTCTCTACAATTGCTCCATTATTTTTCTTGAACATTTTAGTTCGCCAAATTTTAAATATCTCCAACTCGATCTTCCTTAAATGCTGTTTGCAAATAGAAAAGTTACATATAACCTTCACATTGCCTAGCTGTTTAAATATGTTTTGTAGATGAAGCTGAAACTGACAGTAGATTGTAGTTGGAGAGCATCCAATATTTTCCCTTTCTCCTTCATGTAATAGCTAGCAGTTTTTAACTCTCCGGTCCTCACTCCATACATTTACCCCATTAGAATATTTTTCCAAGAAATTTAAATAATGAAGCTACTTTTACAATTATACACTTGGTATATATCTTTATACATATAAAACAGATGTAAGTGACACACTTGCATGGCTGATCAATCATTTTTATTCCATATTCTCATAAATGTCTCCACTGCTTTTTCTTTTTCTTACCTTTACCAGTCCCAATTTTCAACTGATGATTTAAAATTTGAACACTGATCATTAATGATTTTATTCTATAAGAACTCTAAAGGTTACATGAAGCACTGCCTCTTTATTTCAGAAGAAAGAAAAAGGTTCTCGGGTAATTAGAGATTGTCTAAAGTTCAAATGCTAATAAGGTCAAAAATGGGCATTGAATATTATTATTATTAATTATTGAGATGGCATTGATCAACAAAATTCAATTTTTTTCAATTCAACAAAAATTTCAAATGCATAATTCAACACTATGTCATATGCATATTGCATTGTGTATTCACCTCCCATAGTTATATTGCTGAATAAAAAATCAGACATTATTTTTTATTCAGCAATAGAAACACTCTTTATCACCAATACAAAACTATGATCACAGAAAATTTTGGTGTCTCAAAGTGCAGTAAAATCTCCCTTTCAAAGAGCAAATGTTAAATAAATGAATGAATAAATAAATAAATAATTTGAAAATGATGCTGTGAAATGGTTTTTATCCAATTTAATATGAAAATATCCTGATATAAACAAAATATTACATAACCATTAGCTATAAAAGGATTGTTTAAAATAAGAAAAACTGAATGAGATTTTGTACTCTTACATCAAGTTTTAAAACTGCAATTTTCTAAAATTATGTATTTTAGTATATTGCAAAATTATGATGCAATTTACAAAACAACAACCCAGTGATTGGATGCTAAGTGAAGTTTAAGCTCTCAGTAAAGGAAGAAAAAGGTTTTAATTTAAAATTGGAATAAAATTTTATTTAGAAACCTCAAAATACACATTTGATCCCCCATGAAATGAAATACTTAAATTTAGATTATAAAATTTAGATTATTAGGTTTAAATTAATTTTTAAATTTGCCTAACAGAATTGTAACAGAATATATGAACTACCATTTGTTTTTTAAATCTATTTATTTAACACATTCAGATGCAGAGCCTTTTAAACAATACTGTAGGTTTTATGTAAAGCATCTGAACAGAGGCTGTCACTGAAATCAGGACAAACTATGTTTTATAGTGTTTTGAAAGTTTAAAATCACTAAAAAAAATTAACTTTTTAACTTGAAAAGTGGGTTATATTGAATGACATACAATTATTTTTACTATGTGTGTCAGTCAATCATTGCTTCCTAACAAAATCTCAATGGCCTGGAGTTCATCTTCACCCTTTTAATGGAAGGAATCAAATACAGAAAGTCATGAATAGGGAGAAGTAAAAATTGGTACATGATGTTGAAATTACTACAAAGAATACATAAAGGATAACATTAGAATATTCTAGACAAATGGATGTCATTGCCAGAAATCATCGAATGGTTGTAGATTGTCGATTATAGGAAAAAATGGAATCGCTACAAAAAATAATTTTTGCCACAGAACTCACATAGTTTTAATAAGTAATCACAAAGACAGAAACATATTACATTTAATTGTCATGTCTTCTCAGGCTTCTTTGGTTATGACATTTTCTCAGACTTTCCTTGTTTTTGATGACCTTGACAATTTTAAGTTACTAATCAGGTATTCTGTAGAATTTGCTTCAATAGATTATTTGTGTGATGATTTTCTCATGACTACCTTGGGGCTATGAATTTTCTTTTCTCTTTGGCAAAAAGACTACAGAAGTGAAATGTCACTTACATCACATCATATCAAGGGTACATGCTATTAATATGACTTAGCACTTTTAATGATCATGTGGAAGAGGTATTTAGTTGGGGATTACCACTGTGAAGTTACACAGTTTTCTCATTCTTTATTTCTATTGTTTAATAATATTCCAATGTTTGGATGTACCATAATTTGCATGTCCATTTACTGAATGAAGGACACCTTAGTGATTTCCAGTGTTTGGAGATTATGAATAAGATGCTGTTATGAATACTAACGTGCAAGATTTTATGAGTTCATAGGTTTTGAATCAGCTGGATATATACTTAGGAGCATTAGTACCATATATTTATATGATAAGACTATGCTTAACATTTTTAAAAAATTGATGAATTGTCTTCCAGAGTGCTCATTACCATTTTGTAAGAAACAAGAGTTCTTATTGCTTCATACTTTCATCAGCAATTGCTATGGTCAATTTTTTTTTTTGTATTTTAGACCATCAAATTGGTATACAGTGGTTCTGAATCTATATTTCCATATTTTTTTGTACACACATCTACAGTGTCATTTCTCACATTGTATAATGTGTTTACATTATCATCTCTATTACTAAACTGAGCCCCTTAAGACAGCTTCTATATCTTATTCATCATAACCTCTCAGTGTCTGACATGTAGTAGTAGGTAATTTTCTTTTTAAATGAAGGAAAGATTAAGTGAAAGAACAAGACTTGTGTCTCATGAATGACTTTAAACACAATCTGAGAATAATTAAATATGTGAAGAAAAAGACATACTGATAGTTCATCTGTTTTGCATTGTGTCTAATGAATTAGTACTGGACTTCTCCTGTCTCCACATAATGTCCTTTTTAAAAATATTGTCCCTTGAAATATGTTTCAATTCATTAGAATCTTCTATTAAAAATTAGTTTCCAAAAATTAATTTTTTATATGTTAAAATTAATATAGATATAAATGTCATGTCTATTACAATAAAAGGCTTTTACTTTCCAATTAGAAATCAGTAACAAAATTTTTAAGCCAATACATATGTTTGAACAATATTTTCTAATTTAACATGTAACTGTTTAACTATATACTATTTGTGGACATGAGAAATAATAATAGTAAATATATTGAGGGCAGTATATAAAAAAACTTCATGTTACAATCTAAATAAACTGATACATATTTAATGAATCATTTACTGTTCCTCACATTAGACTATATTCCTCACATCAACTTGAGATATATAATTATTTCATAATATACAAAATTAGAACCAAAATAATAAGGAAGTTGCTTGATATCACTTATTTATTAAAGTATCAGGCCAGGATTTGAAACTTCAGTTGGGGTTTATTTCATATTTCAAACTGACAATTTATATCAAATGTTCTAATTAGTTTTTTTTACACTACCTAAATCTAAAATCCCTCAAAGATATAGAGATGTTATCTTTTTTTACTAAATTACCTTGCTTTTTTATAGGGCACCTTACAGCAAAAACATATAGATATTAAAATAAGTGATGTATACAGAAGAAACCTAAAAAGAGCAAATTTGTCTGATTATGCGATAATTATCCATGGTGATTCATTTCCTGATTTTGCTTTTACTACAACTATAGCTGTGATGTCAATTTTTCTATAGTACCCTGAGGGATTTTCAAGTAATTCTTGATGTCAGTGATTTACTTCCCACATAGTCCTCATTCATTTAGAAATAAAATTAGAGAAAGCAAAAGAAAGTGACTCAACAATTCTCAAATTTGTGCTATGTGAAAATTTATTCTCTAACCTATCTTCCCCCTCTCTTGCCAAGAACCTGGACTTTTTTGTATTTTTTGCTGACTCTTTGGAATTTATATTCTTTTCTTCCACTCTTTCTGAGACAGAACATGGATGAATGTCTACTTCCAACAGTAAATCAGTTGCTCTTTGGACAAAAAAATTTGTTCTAGTAAATATTTTTTCTTGATTTCTTAGTAAAACATGGGCCAAGAACTGGTTAGGCTTATGAAATGACATGAGGTTGATGCCATTGGAATGTCTTACATTGACTAAAAACTATAGGAGACTAGTAATTTTTAGTGAATCAGTGTGATTGGTATATGATTGGCATAAGTCCTATTGTTGATTGACAACTACCAATTTTCAAGTTGCTAAGAAAATTAAAGAGAAAAAGCTATTTAAAAAGTTAATATTTTTTCAAAATTTACAATAACTAACATTATAAGTTTATATAATTAACAAGAAATTAAATTGAAATTATTCATTGATTTCAGTTTGAAGGGTAACATCAATACTATGTCATTGTCATATTTTATAGGGAAACAGTGTAGCTTTTGAATTGCTGCATTGTTTTGATAGCTTTAGAATAGTTTCCAGATTTTTTTTTTCATAGATAAAGTAAGATGTCAAGAGAAATAAATTTAAATGACTCGGAGAAGAAAGGCATTATTTAGCTGATGCAAATCAAGAAGCACTTGAAGAGAATGTAGCTCTCAATGAAGTAGGGTCAGGATTTTTAAAGAATAGAGGAATGTTGCATACCTGTTACAGTCTGGGTTAGACTGTTTTTTACTTTAACCAAAACATGTGGTAGCGGACCATTTTTAATAGTCCTTGCTCAGAGTCCTGATAACCATCAGAAAAAAATATTTTCTGAGAATTAATTTTGTAAATCCTACATTTAATCAGCTAATTAAGGTGAGGGAAATAGATAGCCAAAAAGAAAAGGAGCCAAGGTAGAAACCAAAGAGGAACTAGGATATTCTATTTTGTTTGCTTTAAAGTTTTTACGAATATAAAGTGTTTATCTTCCCTTGGAAAATAGATAGCTTTTGTTTTCTTTGCATAGGTATAAGTTATATATATATATATATATACACACACACACATATATGTATATATATACATATTTATACACACACACACATATATGCACACACATATATACACACACATATATATACATACACACATATACATATACACACACATATACATACATACTATGGAGCTGGTCTGAGTCAAATCACAAAGTATTGCTTTTGTTTGAAAAATTAGAAAGAATGACTTATTAGATACTTATCAATAGATACTTACTTTTTCTTCATTACTCTTATTTGGTTTCTCTGAAATAGATCCCAACATAATGATTTGTGTGAAGATAATAACAAAAACAAAAAACAAACAATAAACCAAAAAAACTACAAACTTTTAAAGGACAAAAATAGAACAAAGGTATAGAATTGGGTATAAAATATGAGGGGAAAAAATTTGGTGTCTAACAAGTTCTACAGAAAGGTTCTAAGAAAGTTCAATTATGTTAGGTAGATAACAAGGAACATGATTGGTGGATTGTATGTAGAGTATGTTTAATTTTGTAAGAAAGTAAACTGTCTTACACAGTGGCTGTACCAGTTTACATTCCCGCCATGTCTGATTGTCACAAATTGGGGAAAGGGGTTGCCAGGGCATCTATTATGGCAGAAGTCAAGTATGTCTCTAAATATCCTATAAGGTTTAGGACATCCTCTCATAGCAAAGAGCTATTTACTTTAAAATGTCCATAAGTCAAAATTTCAGAAGTTGAGAAATTCTAGATGTTGGCTGTATTAGTTAAGCTAATGCAAAATGCTAAAACAAATTTTTGTTGGTTACGTGATAGAAATCTATCCCTGTTTAGTTGAGTCCAATGCAATCATTCCTGATCAGAAAACGTTTCTTCCACCAGTGCTTTTTATGATATAGCCTTTAAAAACACACATCATTTCCACAATGCTCTATGTGTCTTTACCTCCATTGTTATGTCTCCATTATATTCCGTCACAGACTTCAGAGATCACCTTTGAGGACATCTCTATCCCAGTCAACATGAAGAAAAAAAATGCAGAAAAAATCACATGAAAGAGACTTTGGGACCAGAGCTGGTAACTGAGCACATTCTCTCTTACTATACAAAATTCATAGGGGTGTTTAGAAAATTTAATTAATCTCTGTGCTCAAAAGTAAAAGTAAATAAGTATGGCAAAACATCTACCAAATTTTTGGTCAGACTTCCAGAAATTTACTTGAACACAGTATTTCAGATCATTTCTTGCAAAATGCCATTCACTTCAGAAATAAAGAAGATATAGAACTACAATTGGGAGAGCAATGATAATTAACCATCAGATTGAAAGTTATTATTCAATGAATACATTTCATAATTTGATATCACATAATTACCCTTTTTATTATAATATAGTAAAAAAAATTATTCACTTTTTCTATCATTAACTTAGAAATGTTACAAATTAACATGGGTTAAATATCTTCTTTATATTATATAATGTATAGCATATTTAACAGACTTGAGAAATAACTATTACAATCTTTATAATACACATCAGGAAATAGACTAAACACATTTTGATATATTATTTTAAATGATAGGGCTAATAAGTAAAATATATAGAAGCCGTATCTGAATTGCTCTTGCACTAATACTCATTAATTTGTGTGACAAACAAAATCAGATATTCTCATTTTACTATCAAATTGATTTTACTTCACTCAATATTCTTAAAAAAAATCTGTAAGGCCTTTAAACTTTTTATTTATAAATTTATTTTAGTATTCTTATTATAGACAAGTAATTACATGTATAGATATGTCTAAAATTGCAGACTTTTCTTTAACCTTAGCTAGAAGGATTTAATACAATATAGAAGGAAACCCTACCTTAAAAATGACATTGTGTTAAGGTGTTTTTTATCATATTTGAAAGCATTTTTGGAGAGTGATATTATGCAAGCAAATATAATGGTGCATAAACAAGGAAATTCAGCTATAGAATATTCAAATTATATCAGCCAGAAGCTTCAAATCCTTCTTTAAAGGAGAGATTATAGAGTAAAATATTGAAAGCCAAAATATTCTCTTCAAAAAAATTCTTTCAGACACACAGCATACCTCTGCTTATTTCCCATACATTTGTACGACAAACTATTCAGTGTCATTCTGTTCTTGGAAAGGTATTTTATGATCAAGTGATGATTACTTTAGGGTGATGAGATTTGAAAGGTATGTAAATGTGCTCTGTGATAGAAGAGCCATTTACCTATGAAAAGCAACATTGCTAGAAATCTGACACATTTAGAAGTAAATGGCAAAGCAAGTGAGCCTCCCAGTATTTGGCTGGTTCTTAATCATCACCATGTGGAGAAACATTCAGTGCCAGAATAAGAAAATGAAAATCTAGTTAAGTATCGAAAAAGTCTATAATTTTACCATCTCAGCCAAGGGCTAAATTGTGCCTAAAAAAATACACCTCAAGACACATAGGGACAGTTGTTTGAGAGCATGATCAAAGGCTTCTGATCTCCTTTCACTGCTCCTCTATTAACTTCCACTCAAAAAAAAAAAAAAAGATGCTTTTGTTTTGTTTTGCTTTGTTTTGCTGTTAGTGCTATTGCTGTGTTTCGTTTGTCTGTTGTCATTACTTAGGCATGTGCTTTACATGAATATTCTGTTCCTATCCTCGGGAGTCATCTTTCTTTGTATTAAGAATTAAAATTATTAATTTATGTAGGGGGGACAAATTCTCAGATTTTTTTTGTTTATACTCATTTTGTGAAAAGTAAAGAATTTCTAGGACCTTCATCATTTTCCATTTGCATTATCAATGTAATGACTACCCCATCTGACACCACTGTCATCAAATTATGTCGCTCCTTTGGCTGGAAGGCTAACAGTAAAAGACTTTTCACCACAACTCCTTTCTTTCTAATTTTTTTAAGTTAAAAGAAATATTAAATACTATTCTCATAATATTCTACTCTAAGGATTCTTTATAGATTCTGCACTAAAGGAGCCAAGACTTATGCTTTAATATTCACAATAATAAATTCTAAACATAATAGACTACCTATGTAGTATCATATTATATGATGCCTCATAGCATTAAATTCTTTTTTTTTTTTTTTTTTTTTTGTCCATTAAGAAAAATGACTCCAAATCAAGATAGGTATAATAGGGAGTCTTGTGGTCTGTCAACCTCTAATTTGTGCCAGCTAAAACAAAAATCAAACAAAGCAAAAACATATTTTAAAAGTTCACTTTTGTTAAACTAAATAAAAGCTGAAAGTCCCTATGTTTTGTACTTTTATGTACTGTTACAGAACCACATTCAAGAAAGGCAGCCCTTAGTATACTGTTCCCACCCATTAATAAGCAGATCAGATCTGATGGGAAAAGAAAACATACTGTACTGGAAAGAATATTAACTTTAGAGTTACGTATTTTGTGAAAACACTGAAATAATTATTTAACTTCCTCAAGCCTCTGTAACTTCATCTTGAAAATTAGAATCACTAAAATTAGCACCCAGGCTTTCTGTGAGAATTAAATCCAGAGCATGTACTAAATCTCCAAGCATAAAGCTTGTTCAGTTAATGTCATTAGTGCAGAATTTCACAACATGAGGCCATTTGAAGATTTCACCCAGGTAGTCTATGCAATTGGTCATTAAGTAAATGCAGGTATTTCACCTTTTTTAAAATCTTAATTTTTTTTCTCTCTATCTCAATATTTGTACTTATGTGGTGGTTGGTTTGCTTATTTAAATTCTTAATGGAGCTCTAGCATAGTTAAGCAAATCTAGTTTTAACCTTTGCTTTCAAACATCTGTTTGATAGGGAAATATATAGAGTTTAGTGGCTATTTGCTTCATTTTGCAAGTTTCTAACTTTAACTTTTTTCCTGTCTCAAAGAAAAAAAAAAGATATATTGATGGCATGCAGTGTCATTTTGAGACACACACACACACACACACACACACACACAACCATTTCTCAGAATTACATGCCTGTGATCATCTAAGTGAAGCACATTCTAAAGCCATTACTGCTCATATTTTCTTGTTTGATTTCAAACTAGGCAGCAGTAAAGCATAATTGTGCTGTTGAAAGAGCACAGAGCTTTGAAATCAAACTGGCCTAGGGTCCATCCTGTCTTCACTGCTTAACAATGATACAATTTTTTTCATGCCTCCAATAACTTTGAGCCTAATTCTCTCATTGTATTATAAGTTTAATAACATATGTTTGCTGTGATGCTAATGTGCCTACGCACGAGTTGCTTTATTTTAGAGTTTCAAGCCTTTCAGATTTCTAGTTCTTTGTCTGACAGGCAGCAAAGTTGAAAGTGCTGGATAAGATGGTAATAACTTTGTCAACCTCAAACACAATCGTGTGTCATTGGTGCTCCTAGAAGTGACACGCAAAAGGCTGAAGGGAATGTTCCCTGGATCGTATTCATTTTTTTTTTTTTTGGTCTCTTTGTTTAAAACTGTATTGTATTATAAAGGCATACAAGGTCATTTGCATTTTTAAAAAATCATAGAAAATTACAAAAGAGAAAGCAGTTGTCCAAACCTCACCATAAGCAAAATAATTTATATTTCACTGACGATTTTCCTTAAAAGCATGGCATTATGATCCTATATCCAGCTCTGTTTATTTCTCTATCTCTGCATAATATACATATAGCCCTGTGAAGATGTTTCACTTTATGCTGTAGACAAAACTCCATGATTTACTTCAGGAAATATATATCCATATTATTATTTTTAATGATCGCATTGTTTTATTTTGTATGAATTCATATGAAAATAGTTCATTCATATTCCACTAAAAGATATTTGTAAAATTAAGCCCAAAGAAGTAACTGCTTAGGTTATGCAGCTGGTGATCACTGAAAGAGAAAAATAAATTTAGGTCTCCCGGCTTTCAAAGCCCATCTGCCCTGACCACAGAACATTGCTTTGCTTTCCTTACATAACATTTGCAATTATTTGAATACATGTCATTGACCTCGACAAATCATTCTAGGTTCTAAAAACAAGGTTAATGTTGTGGGTTCAATAGCTAATTCATTTTTGCTTTCTCGCTCATTTAAAACAAGATTCTAGTCAATATATTTGTAGCTCCCTGTGCCTAGAACATAAATATACTAAATAAAGATACTAAAGATACTCTTGTTTTATATAATTTTGAAAGTTAACATGGAAAATTCCATCCAAAAAATGCCCTCAGCTGCATTGTAGAAGCATTAGCCCTAGGTTTAGTTTGCACTGAACTAAAATGAGCAGTTAGAACAAGAAAACAATGCTCACCAGTAGCCTGGCATTGTGCAAACTCAGTCATAAAGTGCATGTTATGATGTAACACCCACTGGGGCTAATTATTCCCTTTTATCTACAGAAGAGCACAAGCTGTGCAACCTTTGGGAGTATTGACTACTCAGAAAGCCTTCCATTCCTCTCTCCTCCCACTCTCTGCACACAATAGGAATTCTCTCTTTAGGCTTCCATTTTGGAAGGAGAGAGAATAGAATCTTTGGTAATTGATAGTCTCTCTTCTGGCATGCAGTGGAGCAAAAGCCTACAACTGTAACTCTTCTATTCACACGTATTAATAGAGTCTCACTGTGTCTTATGGACCGTGGAGCTGACTTTGACCCGTGGCAACCCTATGAATAAATGATGTACACCATGTCTTGTGCTCAGCTCCTATAGACTCATGCCTATGGCTTCTCTTATGAAGTCAATCCATCTCATATTTGGTCATCCTCTTTTCCAGCTGCCTTTTATTTTTTCCAGCATTGCTGGGATCCCCACGCTCTATGAGATAAAAACTTAAACATGGTGCCAGGCCCTCAAAGATATAGCCCCCTTGCTTGTTTTCGTCACTGCTTCTCTATGACTGTTTATTCTCTTACATTCTCTACATTACATTACTACATCTTCTCCAAATGCCTTCACATCTCTTCTGCCTATGTGAATCAATCCTTTTACACAGTCGAGTTTTTGTACGACCTGCTATCTAATGAGTTCCAAATGTCCTTTTTGTTGAGGTCTCATTTATTTAGTAGTAGCATTCATTTGCTCTGAAATACATCTTTCTATGATCAATTTTATTTTTTGACTACATGTTAATTTTCTCTGCCAGTAAATGAATTGTCCTTTACTCTCTCTCTAGTTGCTTAAATACTGACATATCTATCTTTTGTTAGGTGTTCAAATATAATGATTGAGTAATTTTTTTTGGACCTGAGAGCTTAAGCCTGTAATGAGACAACCTTTCACATTATAGTGAATTAAAAAGAGACTTTTTTTTTTGGTAAATATACACAGAGAGAATAATCTTTAGTTTAAAGTCTTTATATTAGGTCTTTGTCGGCCCACCTGAAACTACCAAACACCAGTTAGCACCTGTGAATGCAGATTGTATCTGTAACACTCATAAAGAGTCTCACATAAGAAGTAGTTTCAATATATTTGGTAACAACAGAAGACATAACTCTCTCAAAAGATCATGCAGGGCCCTTTTTACCAAAGAAGACTGGGGAAGAAACTAGACTGCTTAATATGAAAGTAAAATGTTGAACTTTTAAACAGTCATGCTGGTTTAATACCAGAAATATTTAAAGAGGCCTTTAGTTATTTTGCTGTTCTCATATTGTAGGCAAATAGTCATAGATCTTCTTCCGTGCTGCTTTAGGGTCTTCTAAGTCAATCTCAATAGGTAAATATCAATTGTTCAGCTATAAAAGTGCATAAAAACCAGAGTTCCAGAAAGAGCATTATGTTTTGCATACAGTAATGTGTTTGTAAGTGTTTTATAAGCCCTGTGCAACAAAAATGGAAGTGTGAATACCAGCAATGTGATATTTCAGTTACTCTCTGGGGCACTTAATAATATTAGCAATATGTTTCAATTAAGCTCACACTACATTTATTAAGGAACTTTATGTGGTTTTCTTTTTCAGTTTGAAGCTAATACATTGCTAAAAAAAAAAATCTTTCAAGTAAATGTGTGGCATCAATTCTTGTATAACAGCTGATGTTTATAACAGCACAACATGAGACATTATCCAGAATGACTTGAAGCCAAACCGTGAATTTAGAGGGCTACATGAATTCCCATTTTCAATTTCCAGCAACCCACACAATTCTATAGGATATAAACTAAAGCAACTGAACAGCATAAGCATAGCCCCAAATCTATTTATCTTGTTAATTACACTTCAAGGACAATCCTCTAACTAAGTCCTGAGAGGTGAAAAAATAAGTTTAAATCAACCCAATTTTAATGACACCCAGGATATTATTTCTCATCCAAGTGGATGGACCTTTTAGCCTTTTGCAAAAGGAAGGAATATTTAATCTGCTTTCCCCGCACCCAACAATAGACTACCAACCTAGAGCTTATATAAATATGAGATATTTGGTAATCTAAGAAACAACACATTTGTAGTGCTTATTTTACATTTTGGGATAGTTCCAGATTTGGTCATTCTATGTACATAGCATTCCTTTTGTACACAGACTGAAATAACCAGCAAGGAAGATTATTTATCCAGATCCTCTTAAATTCCTTTTGTCTTTCTATAAGCTCTTCCCTGAGCTTTTGTTAATGGTCTATTACTGTGACTCTTTTCATGTAGGTTGTCCTTGGGCTACTAGGACCAGTTGCTTTGCCCTGCAGGCATAGAGAGTGAGACTTCTGGGTGCAGACCTTAGCCAATGATACAGACTGAGAGTTTAGGTCTCTGGCCTCAGGGCATAGCAAGTCCTGCACAAATCTTGCACTCCAGAATTTCCAAGGAAATCAGCCATAATGACTTTCTCAATGCTTTGCCACAAATCATGGCCTTGTTTGTTTTTTTATTGGTCCTTATCCTTCTTCCCCTTTCATTAGTTTATCTTGGGGGGTTCTTCCTAATAAGTCACGAGAATACAAATGCTCACTTTGAGTTTTGCCTCTGGGAAAGCTGAATTAAAACAGCTTGTTTTACACATAGATGTTTGCTTATGAAGTGCAATTCTTCACCTACAGCAAAGATTAATGCAAAAATAATTTATTTTATTAGTGACTCCTTCTTTGCAATAATAATTTTTGTCAGAGTTCCTTTTAAAGAGAGCATGCGTTCGAAGTCAACCTGGGCTGCTCACTAGCTGCTCAATACTAGAAAAGTTAATTAATCTTTGTTTCTACAGCTTCATTGGAATAAATCTCTAGAGAGATGTATTGAACATTAAATGAATATGTCTAGCCTAGTGCTTTTTTTTCATAGAATTTTTCATTATGAAAAAGTTCTCTTTGTCCTAACCACCCCTCTACTTTCAGAAAATATTTACTCTAACAAAAGTGTGATATTTTCAGCTCAACAGCAGTGGGACAATAAGTTGATTACATGCAGATTATATCATGTCATCCTGACTATTGATCTTTCAAGGAAAGATAAAGAGGATGTTAGGAGGGTAGGAGGAGACAGAAAGACAAAGAGTTTAGAGGCATTAAGATTCTGAACATCATGATGGACAACATATCCTTCCTCTAATGTAGAAAGCCAACTGGAAATGTCATTATAAAAGGAAAGTTTTAAAAATTCCAGATATTTGGGGAGTGGGGGTAATACAATTTAAAACATTTACCGAGGAAATCAAGTTATTTGATATTTTATTTATTATAAAGATAGTCAAACTGCTTGGTGAGTTTGTCCATGAGGAACATTATTTTGAGGTAGGAGCAGGTTACTTTATAGTTACAATTATTTGCCTAACATCTATGATCCCTTCCTTCTTCCTGAAAGATATACAATTTTGTTTAAATATCTAACCTTTCTTATGTAGCAATTGTGGTGCTAGAGAATCTGAATTCAACTCTATGTCCATGAACAGATCTGAATGGTCTAAAGTAACCTCATTTTTATTAATAAAAAAAAAAAATGTATACAACCTAACTTGGGCAAATATATTTTGAGAAAGGTATTTCTGGGTATTTTGAGAAAGTTATTATTAAATTTTAAGAGAGAAATTTAAAGTAAGTTTCTTATCACTCCCTCATTTTCACTGGAAATTATCAAGTATGTGTGTGAGTTTTTTAACTGCTGCAACCATTTCACAATTAGACTAAAGATGAAGTTCTAAAGGAAGAATGGAAAACCCAAAGAATGACAGAGATAGAACTCCAAAGAGAGTCATTTTTCTGAATTATTTGTGTAAGATAATAAATTTCTATGTTTTGAAAAGTCAGCTTGAATGAATCTATTAGTTTCTTAGGGCTTTGATAACAAATTACCACCAACTTGGTGAACTGAAATATAGAAATGTACTATCTCATAGGTCTGAAGGCCAGAAGTCTGAAATCAAAGTATTAGCAAAGCTGGTTTTTTTTTTTTTTTTAAGGCTGTGAAGGAGAATCTATTTCACACCTATTATCTCCCTGCTCGGTGGCTTCCAGCAATTCTTGGCATTCACTGGTGTGTAGATATATCATTCCAATCTCTAACTCAGTCTTCTCATGGCTTTTCTTTGTCTATCTTCATTTTTCAAATCTCCCTCTTTCCTCTCCCTTATAAAGACAACAGTCATTGGATTTAAGGCCCAGCCTCAATACAGAATAATCTCATCTCGAGATCCTTTACTTAAATCTGCAAAAAATATTATTCCCAAATAAGGTCATGTTCACAGGAGCCAGGGGGTTAAGACTAGAACATATCATTTTTGGAAAGACACAATTTAATACATTACAGTTGAACTTTTGTCTCTCACAGATAACAAACATTCTTACTGATACAAACTTCAATTTAACTGAAATGAATAATTCCCTTATTCTGGGGCATAATTCTTGGATCCTGCCTTTATAAGATAATTGAGCTCTACAATTTAAATTTTTAAAGCACTTTCAAGGTCATCTCATCTAATGTTTTCCTTGCAATAAATCTTCTTTAGGGAGTTCCTAAACAATGGCTGTCTGATACTGTTTTTAATTACTCTCAAATGTATATATTCTTCATGATATCTATATCACATCTAGAAAATTCTGACCTCTTGAAATTTTCTATGACCTAAAAGCACACATCTTGCTTTTGAAGATCACATATTGTTTACCTTACATATATAAAAGAGGATTCTGGGTCCCTAATGGAGCCATAAAAAAGTATATGGTAATAACAGTCATCTCTAAAAAAGTAAGCTAGATTAACAGATGGAAGAGCGAAATGTCTGCTTCAGGGAAATAGCAGAATTTCTGCATGGTTTACTCTATGTGATTTTACTATTAAGACTTGATATATATGTATAATATTTGCTTCTACTATATATAGAGGTACTTGAAATTAAGTTTGTGGACTTTAAGTAGCAAATAAAATTGAAATGCTCATTTTCTCTGGCATATAATGAAATGTGGAAGAGACAGAACATACAGAAATAAGATAAGATAAATCCCACAGATTTGAAATTATGTTTCTGATTTTAGGATGCTTTACATGTTTATTCAGTAAACACTCAACAATATTTATTTGTGTTTTTTGCCATTTTCCTTTAAAATTATCAGAAAATTTGTGATGTCCTTAAAAGAGATGAAATTACATTTTTCAAAAATAATACTATATGGTTAATAGCACTTTAAAAAGTACTATTGAGTCAGCTAGATGCACAGATTAGGAGTTTTAATGTGAACTATGTGAACCGAATCTTAGGATAGAATGCCATACGTCTAGGACTCTGGAGATACAGATGTGAATAAAACTCTTGCCAAACAATAGTCAACTTGAACACTCAGCTGGATGTTGTCCCCAATGCTGAAACCATCTCCAAACAATGAGAAGTAGTATAAATAAAATAAATTTCAATAAATATGCTAAGAAAATTTAATAGTGGATTCTTCAGAGAGAATTTGGATTAAAATCCTGCCTTCATCTTTTCCAAGTCTATTACTAATTTGTTTTTTCTATTAGAAAATAAAAGTCAAGATTCATTAAACCAAACAAACAAACAAACAAACAAAAAAAAACAAGAAACATCGAACTCCCCACTACACATCTATTAAGATGGCCAAAATCTAAAACACTGACAACTCCAAATGCTGGTGAGAATGCGGAGCAACAGGAACTCCCTGCTGGTGGGAATGAAAACTGGTACAGTTACCATAGAAGACAGTTGGGCAGTTTCTTACAAAACTAAATATACTCTTACCATATAATCCACACTCCTAGGTATTTACCCAAATGAACTGAAAACACAGGTACATGCAAAATCTGCATATAGATGTTTATAATGGCTATACGTATAACTGCCAGGAAATACCATGATTTTTTTGAAGGCTAATGGATAAACTGTGGTATATAGGCAATGGAATATTATTCAGCACTGCAAAATAAATGATCTATCAAGCCATAAAAATACATCAAGAAATATAAAAGTATATCGCTAAGTGGAAGAAGCCAATTTGAAAAGGCTATATATTGTATGATTTAACTCTATGACGTTCTGGAAAAAGCAGAACTATGGATATAGTAAAAAAATAATCAGTTGCCAAGGATTAAGATAGAGGGAAGAATGAATAGATGGAACACAGAAAATTTTTAGGGCAATGAAAATACTATGTATGATAAATACATGTCATACATTTGTCAAAACCCACTGGATACATAACAAACACCAAAGTGAACCTTAATGTAAATGATGAAATTCGAGTGATAATGCTGCTTCAATATAGATTCGTCAAATGAAACAAATGTAATACTCTTGTTCATTATATTGATAGAGCAAGAAGCTATATGTTACAGTGAGGACAAGGAATATAGAAAAGTTCTCTATGCTTTCCACTCAATTTGTTGTAAACCTAAAGCTGCTCTAAGAATAACATTTAGTAAAAAGAAAATATTGCAATCTATAAATAAACTTGAAAAAGTTTCATAGATAGTTCACAAATCATTTTGAACATATTTTGCTATAATTCTTTTCAGCCTATTTTTTATTCATATAGCATGCTTCTTATTTAAAATAGTATATAATGCTACTATTAAATAATATTAAATGTTAAATGATAATACTATTCAACCGTTAATCCTACAGATATTTATTTTGTACCCTATTATGGCCTATACACACTTATAAACAATCAGAATACAATTATAAATTTTGATATGAAGTTCTTTGTTTTCCATGAAAGTTGAATTCTAATAGAAAGAAAAGATAATATCCCCAAGTACAAGTTTATAAATAATATATTTTCATTTTCTGTTCAGTGTTTTGAAAAAAAAAATATTGGTAATGTATATAAGGATTAATACAAACTCAAAGAGGCACAGTTCTTCCTGTTGAAATAAGGAAGGAAAGAGATGCCTCCCCACCACCATTTCCTTTTTTTTATTATTCTTTAGAAACTGGTAATTTACTTCAGAAAAATAAAAATTGTAAGTTCTTTTCTACCTCTTTGAAATATATGCAAATCTTTTAAAACACTAAATAAGCCTCTTGACAGCATTACTATCCAGGTACTCTTTCTCAAAGACTTAGGAGTAATCATCAAAAAAGATAATGCCCCTATTTCCTGGTTTCTGTAGGCAGGTAGATGCCAAATTTCCATAGTCACCATGCTTAAAGTTGCAAAACTACCTCTTATCATAAAGATATTAGAGGTTTGTTTTTCCTTTGGATAAAGCTAATTAGCTAACACAGATGGTCTTCTCAATTACTCAGTGAATATAAACTATATGTGACAAATGGTGTTGTCAAGTCCTCTTACTTGAGAACTGGTTATTGTCTATCTAGAGAATACATACGTAATGGGTTGATCTGTTTGGCCACATAAAAGGATGGGCATACATCATGTCTTTAAAATCTCGTAGGGAATTACTTATGATATGCATCAGATTCTGGCTTAAAGTCTATTCAGCAATACAATTGTGTTCTTTCTCTTCTAACTTTGTAGAAAGGTTTTCTGGGTTGGGAGAATATTTTGTCTTTATTTACATTTCTCTAACATGAGATAGAAGATTATGTAACAAACAGGATGTTTGCGGGGATGTAAATTTAGAGAGAATGGTCAACAAAATTCTCTCTAGGAACATAATATTTGAGCAGAGATATGAATGTTAGGAAGGAGCCAGCCACATAAAATATCTGTGGAGAAGAGTCCAAGCAGTGTGAATAGCAAGCATAATAGCGTTGAGAAAGAGATGAGCCTGGCTTATTTTAATAACAGAAAATAGGCCAGTGAATGTAAGCCTTAGAGGATGATAGAAAAGGTGATGGCAGATAAGGTCAGAAAGATAAAATGTGATTAGGTCATGTTGGGCTTGCAGTCATTAAAACGAATTAAAAAAAATTCTAAATGAAATTGTGTTTTGTAATCTGGCTCATGTGCTTAGAAATATTACTATGTCTGTTTGTAGGGGCTATGAAGGGAAAAGAACTGTAGCAAGAAGCCAATTAAACCTCTATTAAAGTTGTTCAGGCAAGAAATAGGAATAGAGTAACAGTGGTGGGTGTGTGGAGAGATGGTTGAATTCAGAATAAATTTGGGAGGTAGACACTCTATTTGGAAATGAGTTAGTAAAAGAGAAATGAAGACTAACTCCTTGATGTCTGGTCTCTGTGATTGGATGAATGATTATGTCATTAAGGGTTATGGTAGACTACACTGGACTACCATAGACTAAGGAAAGCAAGGGGAAAAATTCTATCCCAGCCATATAGTCTTTGAGACACCCATCAGTTATGCAAATATAGACATCAAGTTAACAGCTGGAGATATGAATATGGAGCTCTGAAATACATTTTGAGAAATCCATAGTTTAGGCTATATTTTAAGCCATAGGTCTGAATAATGTCATCTAGAATAGAGCAGAGTTAGTAAAAAAAAAAAAAAAAAAAAAAAAAAAAAAAAAAAAAAAAAAAAAAAAAAAAAAAAAAAA